>CM035415.1:188765931-189040931 GCA_020310875.1 Ceratopteris richardii
TGTGTACCCTTGAGGAAGTAACAATCTCTAGCTTCATGACCATCTTTTCCACAAAATTGACAGCTTACCTTGTAAGGACAATTAGCATTGGAATGTCCATTGTTGTTACATATTATACACCAAATCTGCCTTCTTATGTCTTGAGTAGTCTGCAAATCTTCTAACTCACGGCGAAGTTGGGCTACTTCATCATCAGTGTGATGCAGTGGTGGCAAGACCTTCTCTTCTTGTTGATTTTGTTGCATTATCAATGCCTCCAGTTCCTTCCTCAGTTGCCCAATAGGGTGTAGTTCTGTAGCATAATTCCGCTGTGTAGCCCCTTCAAAATGTTGCCTAGCTTCTTCAATGTGTGATGCTACTGCAACAAAATCATTGAGGGTTGCATCCAATCTAAAAGACTCACGTAGCTTCTGCTGAGATGACCTCGGTAGAGCTTTTTCTATCCATTTTTTAACCAAGAAGTCACGTGGAGCATGTGGCAGATGTGCAACAAGTGCTTTTGTTCTAGTGTGAAGTTCATGAAAGGATTCACCTTATCTTAGCTTTAGGTTCTCTAGCTGATCTAGAGCTCTTTCCGAGGAATCACTAGGTTGAAATGTCTGTGAGAATGACGTCTTCAGAGCCTCCGATGTAGTAAAATTGCCATCTGCATATTGACTGTACCATTTATCAGCAAAGCCTTCCAATGTGGATGGGAAGAGTACTAGCATCGCATCCTCTCTATTCTACACACCTCCTCCATGGCATAAGGAGATAAATCTCCTCACATGATCACAGCATCCTCATAAGCTTTTCCCTTGAAGGTAGGGAAATTGATATTGAGTCTGGAGAGTAAATGAGAGAGATCCTCCATTTGTACTGGTGTTTCTTCTTACGTATCTTAGGAGAATTCTAATGTTCTCCTATGCTTCTCCTTTGACAGTGGTGTCGCACCCAAATCAATAGATAAATTCAAGGAGGGTAGAGGGGAGGTAGGTTCGCTAGTCGAAGATATAGCTGACTTGTTAAGGCTCCTTCGTACACGAAGAGGCTCCTTATGTGCTCGCGTATTGGTCATGTACCTACTTGCAAATGCAACAGGGAAAAAAATACTAAAAAAGGGACTATTTACTATCCTCATGGCCTCTCACAGAAATGCAAGGGTCCCATCGGGCATGCCAAACTGTAGAGGAGGTACTGGGGTATCTACTTTTAACAAAATCATCCACCAAGCACTCGAGTACTTCGCGTACTCAAGGGAGGTTCTCCTTAGGGAAATATACGCTTTAACACTTCTGTGAGCATGCACGTATCAATAATTGCAAAAAGTTGTGAATACTCAGGGATAATATTAATGACAAATGATAATAATGGAAGACCAACCACTCCTTAGTTTGAATAGATGATTACAATATAGCCAAAAGAAATGCTCTAAATTTGATGCTCTGGACTAGCATACCACTCCATAACTAAACAATATCAATACAAGAGATTCGTCCAATCCATACAATGAACACAACTAGATGCAGACTAGTACTGATCAATACAAAGTATGAAGACTTGCTCTAAGGGAAAGAGCATTAAAATACTACTGACTCACACAGAATGATAAAGCCAGGCCACTCTCTTCACACTATAGTGCTAGTAGCCCTCCACTGGGAAGCCCACGCTGTGTGTCTGTGCTATAGAGTGACTTCCTACAGTAGGCTTGTAACCACAGAGTGCAAAGAGAGGACCCCTGTACGTATGTAAGTATATGTGTGTATATGTCAAATGAACACCATCCATTGCTTTTATAGGCTCCAATAGGCCAAGAGAGCCTTGCCGATTCCTCACGTCCACTGATCATGTGCTGATTGATTGCCCAAAATTGGAGGGGTAGATCAAATATGCCACCAGTCTTGAATTGGATCCTCAAAAATAGGGAGTCATCATGAATGGTTGGCGGCAAGAGTCATTTCTCCACTTTCACTTTTACCATGTACATTTATTTTGCATGCAAGCTAAGATCCTCCTTTTGTGCCGCCTGTGATATTCGAATGACCCTTAGAAGTAGCTTTTGTCCATCTGGAAGTTGGACCCTTCTTTCACCCTCCTGAGTGCCATATTTGAAGGGTAGTTGATTTATGAGCTCCAGCTATCTTGACAGCCTTGATAACATCATCAAAACTAGCATCCTCTAAGTTATGCTTAGATCGAGGAATCTTTCTATAACCATATGCATAGCAAGGGATGCATGAAATAGGAAAACCGAAAAGTGTGCCATGAGTAACACAATAGCCAACCCGAGCTGCAACGCTCCATAGCAAGGCATGCATCAAACAAGGACATGTCCAAGGCCTCCCTTCTAGTACCTCTATTTTTCTCCTCAATAGAATGCATGGACACCAAAGGCCCAAACAACAGCTTCTCTTGTCATTGCAGCACGTACATATACCAGAGCTCCATGCTTGAGGATTTTGAGAGTCTGAGATGTGTTGCGATCTGATGAGTTGTTGTGTGGGAGATTCCAGAGGGGCAAACTTATCTCCATTGGCATCGAAGCCATACTCGAAAAGTGCTGCGAAAGGGGAGAGAGACAGGGAGAGAAAAGGAGAAAGAGAGAGAGAGGAAGAGAGAGGGAGGGAGAGGGAGGGAAGAGGAGGGAGGGAAGAGGAGGGAGTGGGAGGGAGAGGGAGGGAGAGGGAGAGAGAGGTAGGACAGCGGTGGGGGTGGGATGGTGAGGGAGGGAGAAGGAGAGAGAGAGGGAGGAAGGAGGTGTGGAGAGGCTGCAGGGAGAGAGAGACAGAGAGAGAGAGAAGGAGAGAGAGAGAGAGAGAGAGAGAGAGAGGGAGAGAGAGAGAGAGAGAGGGAGGAGGGAGGACAGAGGAGGGAGTCAGAGGGAGAGGGAGGGAGAGGGAGAGAGAGGAAGGGGGACACCTGGAAAGGCTACGGGAGGGGGAAGAGAAAGAGGGAGAGAGAGAGAAAGGGAGAGAGAGAGGGAGAGAGAGAGAGGGGGACCGCGTAGGCGCGTGGGCAGAGAGAGAGAGAGAGAGAGAGAGAGAGAGAGAGAGAGAGAGAGAGAGAGAGAGTGAGAGAGAGGGAGAGAGAGAGAGAGAGGGAGAGGGAGGGAAGAGGACGAGGGAGGGAAGAGGAGGGAGAGGGAGGGAGAGGGTGGGGAGAGGAGGTGGACACGTGGAAAGGCTGCGTGAGGGGGGAGAGAGAGAGAGAGAGAGAGAGAGAGAGAGAGAGGGAAAGAGAGATAGACAGAGAGACAGAGAGACAGAGAGAGAGAGAGAGAGACAGAGAGGGGTGGCACAGGCGGGTGGGTAGAGAGAGAGAGGGAGAGAGAGAAGGAGAGAGAGAGGGAGGGAGTTGGAGGGAGAGGGAGAGAGAGGGAAAACTGTCGTGATACAGTGGGCATGTATGCCAAAGTGATCTCTCTCATAGAGAACCTCTCCTTGACATAATGATAGTGCATCTCAATTTTCTTAGTGCGAGCATGGAGCATAGGTTCCTTGCAATTATGAATGAGCTCTCACTATTAGTAAAGATAGTGTTGGTAGAAGATTGACAAACACCCAAATCAACCATGAGGCATCTGAGCGACACACACTCAACATGTGTTGTGAAAGCTACCCTATACTGAGCCCCACAACTAGAAGTGGCTATAGTAGGTTGCTTCTTGCTCAACCAAGATATGCATGAGCTACCAAACATGAAGAAGAAACCACTAGTGGACACACGAGTATGATAGCAAAAAACCCAGATAGAGTACAAAAGAGCATGTAAATATGGCGGTAGTGATCCCCCTTGGGATAAAATTGTCCAAGTAGACGAGTACTACTCAAGTAGCAAAAGATGCACTTAAGCACGTGCCAATGCTTGACACCTATGTAGTGCATAAACTTGCCCATCAGTGAGATAGAAAATGGAATATATGTCCAAGTAATGCATCAGTAAATCAAGCATCCAATAGCTTGCTGATAGAGAATGGCAATAGGTTTGCAGTCTTCAAGGCAGAAGAAAATAGAATAACTGTCATTACATTTTGGTAGTGATGTGTGTGAACACATTAGGACACCTGGGCACTTTTTTCCCTCTTTAGGATGTTTTTCCCTGGTTTATATATATGGCTATAACCCTAACAAGTCACTTATCTTTGTACATTCTCTTGGTGATACATTTAGTATTGTGTGTTGTGCTCCAAGATTCTTCCTCTTCCTTGTGTTGTTCGCATGCTTCCGCAGACCTCAAACTCCAACAATTGGTATGAGAGGAGGTCTTCGCTTCATTTAGCGCATCATTGACACCTCTATGGTTAGAATCTCAAAATCACATTTATTGGTGAGCATGATCAGGGAAATTAGGAGTTCAAAGCGACTTTGCTCTTTGGTGTCTAAATCGTGATATGAGCTTGTTTAGTGCTCATGTCCTCACCGATATAAGTAGAGTGCTTACTTACCAATGAATTTTTATAACCATACCTTTTTGGCTTATTCTTTTCCCTTCTAGATCTTCTAATTCTTCGTTGAGAAGATTCCACAATATTCCTCAATTCGTGTAACTTTGATTTACACTTGGAGTTCCATGAAATGATCTCACACATAAAATTTATTTCAAGAATCCCTCTTAAGGAATGTGAGACATATATATTCTATAGAATGAGTTTTAAATCTCTAGAATTGGATATCTACACAAAGCGTTACATCTGTTATAAGTAAATTATGTCTATGCCTACAAGACACTAGCAGGGGTGTGGGCTTGATATCTCCTCCTTACTCCTCCTTTGCACATGTAATGTCCTCCTCTACATTTTTCCTAGCTTGCACTACTGCATTTCAGCTCCTTGACCCTTCGATGACTCTCTCGTTGAGCATCCTTAAGTATATCTCTCTTCAAGGACCTGTAAGACTTCCATGCATTTGATGACTCTTCATTTCCTTTTATAGATTTTGAATGCCTCTCTCGACTTTTTCACTGCCTTAGGACTGCATTGCTTGACCTTGCCTAACCTTGCAACTGTCGTATCTGATCTTAGCCATGACTTTTTTCCATGTGAAGGTCTTTTTGACCCCTTTGTCCAGCTAGAGCTTGCATAGTTCACATTTCAACAACATAGACTAATGAGGACATAATAAAGGCCATTTTTGGCATATTTTCTACGACCATACACACTTGATTGTAACTGCTATAGCCATCTCAAAATGTATATATTTCATGTGCAATGACTTATCTCTAGGGGTAGTTGACTTATAGCCTTTATTAAATCAATGGTCTCCTTTGATATGTACAATGACTTGTGCATCACCAACTCACAAGGTACACGAGATAGTAGATGTGTTCCCTAACCACATAGCTGACACTAACTTGACTTGGCATGATTTTGAGGATAAGTGGAAGCAAAAATATGTAGCCTAGGACCAATAAATTACTTGCAACTTACACACAGAGAATAAGCCCTGATTCATTAAGATTAGTGCCAAATTAACCAGTAAGGAGTGGAGGGAAGTTCTTTAGATATTAACACTAGCGTTGAACTCGGACACTTTAGTGTCCTAAAAAGAGACATTATTTGATGAATTTTTAAGATTACTAGAAGGAATTATTCATAAATGTAAGTATGCAACATGTTAGCATAAGGGTTGAATATTTATAGAAGAATATGGTTTTCTATTATTTATTCACTAATTTTATGATGCTAATTTCTATATTGGTGCAATTGATGTTAGCTAGTGGTTATTTTTCATTAAAATGGGGATCTCACAATTTTCATTGTTTCAAATGCAATAAAATCTCTTATTTTATATACGTAAACATTCTTCTATCAATAATTAGATATTTGTAATGATTCTTACTAGGTTTATGGCATAAAATTAATCTCATATGGTCCATGGAAGTGGTATCATCCATTAATTATTTTGCTAAGTGCTAGTATGAATATGAATCAGGTTTTATTATAAAAATACTATTTGAGATCCTTGAATCTAGAAATATTTGTTTGACAACTTCAGGACTCAAACTTCCTGGTTTTTTCGTCAAGTTAAACAATACTACTGCTTTTGTATGCTAAGAAAAGGCCACTTGATGAGTAAATATTGCATATGTTACATGATCAAAGTTAATATGTTAGGTTATTCCATATAAACTAGTTTATAATGTTTATATGATTATTTTGATTGATATTTTATACCTTATATCATTGAGAAAAGCTCTTTTTTAGGATGAATGTTTATTCTCAATAGAGTGGAATACGGCTATTTAATGTAATATTGAATTATTAGTGTATGTGAGATTTGGTTCAAAGACATGAAGACTGTTTTGGATGATAGAATATGATGGTTTTTGACAGTTTTTCGTTTTTAATTTGTGACAGTATGTGTGATTTTAGTTTTTAATTTGTTAGGTTAAAGGACAACTATAGTGTCCAATTTTTGCTACAACACTAGTGTTGAATGAATTCCAAGATGTATTTGCTTGATATTAGCAAGATATGAAAGGATTAGATCCTCGCTTCTACCAGCACCATATAGTTGTTCATCCTGACTCTTAACCAATCAAGCAAACAAGTTATAGGATGAATCCAAATTATGTATAGCTTTATGCAGCAAACTCTCTTTGTATCATGAGACTAGGTGACTCTTACCAATGTGATGTTTTGGGGATCGGACATTTGGTTGTGTAGTTTATTGATGGTTCAAAATTTACTACGCATAATGTACACCATGTACCTTAGTTATCATGCAATTTGATGTCATTTGGTCAACTTGATGACCTTTGTTAGAAGGTGATCTTCTATGTTTACCCCTTTTGCATATCAAAGAGCAATATGCTTATTGCAAAAGGAAGCAAAGTTAGCCCACTTTATCCTTTATTTGTATCATGAAAAGAAAACTTGTTAGCTGTTACTTAACATGCTATGGCTTGTTTTTGGCATGACCATTCGGGCATTATATCGTGTAGTGGAATGGAAAATCTTTCTCATTATGGTACTTACATGTGTTATCTTTCTCTCATTTTTCATTTTGTGAGCATTTTCAATATGGAAAACAAACTAGGAATGTGCACAAGACAAACATTGACTCTTCAATTCAGCCTTTAGATCTTGTTCATAGAGATGTGTGTGGTCCTATGCCCATAAGGTCATTAGGTGGTTCGCTTTATTTTGTCACTTTCATAGATGATGATACTAGAAAAGCCTCGGTATATCCTATCAAAGAAAAGGATGAGGTATTCCCTACTTTTAGAAAATGGATTGCTTTAGTTGAGATTCAAAAATGAACTATGCTTAAGGCTTTACATTCACATAATGGGGGTGAGTATAGCTCACATGAATTTAGTCTTTTCTATTAGTCTAGAGGAATTCTTAGAGAGTTCAAAACTCTGTATATCCCAGTACAGAATGTGTAGCTGAAAGGACGAATAGAACTATTCTGGATAGAGTAGTTTCCATGTTGCATCATGCAAGCCTTTCACAAGGCTTTTGGGAAGAAGCAATATTGGCTGTAATTGATGTGATTTACCTTTCACCTAGTAGTGCCAAAGGTCTAAAGGTGGCACAAGTGTTATGGATAGGGAAGCCACCATATTTAGATGCACATTGACTCTTCAATTCAACCTTTCGAACTCATTCATATAGATGTGTGTGGTCCTATTCCCACAAGGTCATATGTGGTTCTCTTTAGATTGTCAATTTCATAGATAATGCTACTAGAAAGTGTGGGTATATCCTATCAAATCAAAGGATGAGGTATTACCTAGCTTTAAAAATGGCTTGGTCTAGTTGAAACTCAAGAAGGAATTAAGCTCAAGGGTCTACTTTCAGATAATGAAGGTGAGTGTAATGCACATGAGTTAATCCTTTTCTATCAGTATAGAGGAGTTTGTAGAGATTTTACAAATCCTCATACCCTAATACATAATGTTGTACTTGAGATGATAAGTAAAACTATTCAAAACAAATTAGTACCTATCAAAAATACTTATCAATCTATTGTTGGTAGTGTCATGTAAGCATATATATATATATATATATATATATATATATATATATATATATATATATATATATATATATATATATATATATATATATATATATATATATATATATATATATATATGCAATCCTGGCAAGAAGAATTAGGAAGTAGTCAAGATGATTTTGCGATATCTAAGATGATTTTGGGGGAGAGCAAAGGAGCGAGAAGGAGGATCAACAAGGGAAGCTTCCTAGCAAGCAACAGAATGTGAAGGAGAAGTGAAATATGAACTAGTACCCTTGCATGAAGGAGCAAGCATGAAGCACGAACAAAACCCTAGCTTGAAGCTTCTCGTTGTTCTCCCATCCTCCACATGAACAGAGTTGGGTGGAATCATGGGTTATCAAAGAACTACTGAATACGCTTCTGGCATGAAGTTAAAGGAGACTTGATATTAAAAACTCTTTGCAAATTATAAAGTAGCTTTCTTTGGAAATAAATTTCCCTCTACTAGGTTTTCGTTGAACATTGACGTCTAATTCCAGTAGAAATGAGTTTTATAGTTTGAACAGAATAACTCATAAGTGCTCATGTGCTCTTCCATCAAGGAGTCATTCTTAGTAGGTCTCATAGACATGTGATAATTATTTAGGTTAATGCAATTGTAAGAGGTTTTCTTTTTGTTTGTAAACGGTGGCATTTCTTTAGGATAGAAGTCCTCCGGGGTAAAGCCAACAATTTAAGATACTTAAAAAAGATATATTTTGTATTCATGAGTATACGAAAAGAGAGGTTGCAGTCGGAAACTGGTTAAGATACTTAAAAAGAGACGTACAACTATTTTGTTTTGCGGTATGCAGTGTAGTAATGGAGGTACCAAATTCAAATGAAATAGATAAAGGTAGGACTGCTATAATTATTGTGAAAGAGAGCCTTCACTGCTCGTTCTTTGTTCCCTTGCGCTACATGTATGATGCCAGTCCATAGCTCATTGAATCTCACATGGATGGCATACAAGTCGAGAATGCGTTGGGTGGATTAAGGTAGGATCCAGCGTTCACGGTGAGATGAAATATGACAGAATTAAATTTGTGAGTGAAATGTATGCCATCCCAGTTGATGAAAGTATTTGGATTCGCGCACAGAGTATCAAGAGTCGTGGTAGATAATGCGTTGCAAAACAAGAGTGGGTTGTATCTGTATGGGAAAAGAGGCCCCGCACCACAACATGCCTGCAGAGTATTTGAGAACCCTGCGAAAGCAAGCAAGGAATTAGAGTTCATGAAGAACAGCTACGGTATTTGGTTTGAAGTTTTGATGTAAATAAGAGAAAAGAACAAGGGATGAGACATCGCAAATGAGGGAATTCTAGCGGTACCGCGAAGAAACATAAACAGAGTATATTGCCTAGATGTACTCACAAGCTCACTGATGGCCACGCGCGATCTTTAATGATACACGTACGCACGCACAAGCATAGATGCAGAAATATACTACGCAGGTAGGCATCGCCATATATTATGCTGCATGACATGTTGATAGATCAGCAGGAGCATCGGTAGTTACCGTAGGAAGAGCTATTTCCAATGACTTGAGTGTAAGCAGCGTAATAATCCAAGAAAGAAAACGTGGCGTCTGTGTAGTTCAAGCGAAGCTGATTCACAAGATTCAATAAGCTCAACCCATGGTTGTAGGAGAGCGTATTAATGTCCGTCAAGCAGCCATTACTGTCCTTAGCGCCGAGTAGAAATGTTGACAATAGTGATGGAGAGCATCCAAGAGGAGTGACTCCTATGTAAAGAAAATTGCGGGCTCCGTTTGCGTAGAGAACCTGCAGAGAAAAAGAAATAACACAATGACCACACAAAAACTAAGGTGCGCTGTTCATCACAGCATACATTCTGGGTGTCTGGTCTTTTACTAGTTGAGCGCGTGGATTGAGAACCTCCACTATACATATTTCCTAGTCTACCGTTCTAGAGTACTGTTATGAATATGAGTAACAAAAATAACAGCAGACGTAGTAGAGATGTGCATGCAGATACATATTTCCTAGTCTACCGTTCTAGAGTACTGTTATGAATATGAGTAGCAAAAATAACAGCAGACGTAGTAGAGATGTGCATGCAGTATTAGTAACAAAGCAAAGGATGGATGGAATTTCTTATTTTGGCGATAACAAGGGGAATGAAATTTGTCGCGACATAGGAGGGGCTGTACAGGAAGCTGGTCAAGGCAACGATGTAGTCATTGCCACCGATCTCAATCACATAGAGGCTATTGTCGTGAGAAGTATTATTGGACGGATTTGGAGGCGGGGTTGTCGTGGACTTGAGCGTAAGGTGCCACCCAATTTGTACGTCTAATGACAAGATTGTGAGGGGTATGAGGAGTCTACTATTGAGGGACGACGCAGTCTGTGCGGTGGCACCCGATACTGCATAGTTCACTCCAGTGCTAAAGTTTGCGGAAGAGTTGAGATATGGATTGAGGAGTGGCAAGCCTATCCGTGTTGCTGTGTAAAGCATCACCATCATCAGCAAAAACAAAGTTAGAGGTCACACCAAGAGAAATCGATGACATAGAACATAAAAGCGTATGCCAATGAAGAAAAACTAAGTGCGTGTGTAGTGAAGAAATCTAAATGATGTGTGCAATGACATTGATGAAGCTGATGGGATGCTGATGCTCGAAATCGACTTTTAATTGCGGAAATCGTTTGATGTCGCACAAATATGAATGTTTTATAGAGTCATCGAAACGCGTTGATGGAGCTCTGTCCACCGTTGAGCATTGTCACGCACAAGTATGATGGTCCATGCCATCCATCCCACGAGTAATGGAATCCTAGGCCTGCTTCACTACTTGATCGATCGTATTTTGGTTGGGTGAATATTGCAAGAAGGGATGGTGCAATAGACCAAAAGAAACCATGTCAAGAGTGGCGGAAAGACGAGATTCAGCAGTAGCTGATGAAGAAGCACATAACTGTGGCGGCAAGCAAGAAGTTATCCAATACATGAAACAAAGGGAAATCTGAAACAGCTGGGTTCTCAAAGAATACTAGTTTTCTGGTGGCGGTAGCGGACCTAAGAAGTCGACGAGAAGCAAGCCGTCGCTGAAGCGATCGAACGGATAACCAGGAACCGTTTCGCCATAGGGCCTCGAAGAAGTTCGCGTGAAGAAGATGTTGCCCGTCAAGTTTCCATTGCCGGTGTCCGAAAGAGAGTCTCCGAATACGAAGAGCGCAGGATAGCAGGGTGCCGCAGCGACGCCAACAGCATTTAATCCTCCCACAATACAGCAAGAAGCTACCGCAATGGCGGTGGAGATGTTCAGCAGAAACCTCCCCTTTCTGGGCACCACACACATGGTCATGTCTTTGGTTATGCTGCTCCTGCTGCTTTCGTTAGCTCTGCTTTGCTTTCGCTTCGCAGTGTGCGCACAAGGAGAGGCGGACCCATTTTGTAGGTCGTCTGTGCTGTCTTGCTCCCCTCGCGTTCGCCTTCACGGATGGCTTTTCGCAGAAATCAGATGAAAAGCGGTTATTGTCAGTTCACTTCTCCTTCTATACTCTACATTGCCCATTTTGGGAGAGAGAGAGAGTAAATGCAAGAACAATATCAAGGAATTCAACATGTCATATATACTAAACGTAGCCGCAAAAGCAAAGAAAATCGGAACCAAAAAGAGAGAGAACACGTTCAAACCTCGAAACGGTTGGGCTTTAGAAAGGTGCGATTTTAATATAATGACGCTAGTGAACCGCTCCCTTCAACATTCTTGGGGTACTTGTGTAAATTTTAGTTGAATAAGTTATAGGAACGTGTCTAATGCCCATTACTTAAAGTTAATGAAGCGGCTGACTCTAATATTAACGAAGTGGCCAATCATGAACAAACAACCCGAGGTATGAAGAAAAAACTTGATTCTACTATGAAATAGACGAAAAAATGTGGAAGGAATTTCAGCTCATCCGATGTACTTATTGAAGAAGTATTTAATCCGTTTGATGCCTGTGACGATAAGTTGAATGTTGTATGTTGTATGTTGTATGTTGTATGGCTATTGTTGTATGTTGTATGGCTATTGAGGATAAGTTGAATGGTATGAATTACCCATTGTGGGCTTATATGATGCATCATGCATTGGTCGCAAAAGGACTATGGAATATTGTTCAGGGTGTTAAAAAACATCCTATTACACCTGGGAATATAAGTAGTAAAAATATAAGGATGCTTGGGATACACTTAGCACATTGTAACAAGATAGGAATGAGGGTTGTGTTGCTTACCTCTAAAAATAGTTGGAGAGTGAGCACATGAATGAAGGCGATTCTATGGATAGTTTTGTGACAAAGATCAAGGATTCGATGGAGCAATTGATTTTTGCTGATGAAATCCTTCCTGAAACTTCACTTGTGCAGAGAATTTTGCATGGTCTTCCTGATTCATATAAGAGTTTTACTTCTACTCTTTGTTTTACTTCTACCATCATACTATTTCTTTCGATCCTATCAAGAACAAGACTATCTTAAACAACTACCTAAATTATTATCTAAATGGATCTTTGGGTTGGTTTAGGGTTCATGGTGGCGTGTTGAGTGGTGCGTGGAGCCCCCTTCTATGTGAATGTCTTGAAACTCTAATCGATAGGACCTCCAAACCCTACATAAAGCACTTAGAGATGGCTACTGTTCGAGTTCTCCCAAATCTACCGCGGACACTTCCGGTATGCATACTTCTTCTCTACCCTCTAATACCAATAAAGGGAAGAGCAAAGTCGATTAGGTTGATATTAACGTTGATTTCGGATGATGACAATAAAGATGAAGCATAACCAGCATAACCAGCCGTGGTAGTTAACCCTCTCAAGTTGTTCTAAAGAGTTGAATAAAATCTAATTAAGACAAGAGAGGATTGTTCAGCAGTTTCAGTATTTGCAAAATAATTATTTTCTATTTTTCTTTGACCATTCAAATAGTACTCTCCAAGTCATTAGTGAGGGATGATGATTAATTAAAAATAAGCTTGTGAATTTTCTAAAAGGTTTCTAGGTTTTAACCCCAAAGGATCTAAGCCCTAACAAATCCTTGTCTGGGTAGATTTCTCTTATATTTTCAATGAGTATTATCCTTGATTTATAGGTCTTGGCTCAATCCTTCGTAAAGTTCTTGGGAATCAATCAAGAGGATTCATCAACCGGAAATGGGATCCACAAATTTTAGTTGAATAGATACTTCAAAAGAAATAAGAACTTCCTTGTTTATCAAAGATTCAGATGGGAAAAGCTTGCATGAGGAGAAGGTTGTTTATAAGAATGTAGCACATCCCTCTCTTCTCTCTCTCTCTCTCTCTCTCTCTCTCTCTCTCTCTCTCTCTCTCTCTCTCTCTCTCTCTCTCTCTCTCTCTCTCTCTCTCTCTCTCTCTCTCTCTCTCTCTCTCTCTCTCTCTCTCTCTCTCTCTCTCTCTCTCTCTCTCTCTCTCTCTCTCTCTCTCTCTCTCTCTCTCTCTCTCTCTCTCTCTCTCTCTCTCTCTCTCTCTCTCTCTCTCTCTCTCTCTCTCTCTCTCTCTCTCTCTCTCTCTCTCTCTCTCTCTCTCTCTCTCTCTCTCTCTCTCTCTCTCCTCCCTCCCTCCCTCCCTCCCTCCCTCCCTCCCTCCCTCCCTCCCTCCCTCCCTCCCTCCCTCCCTCCCTCCCTCCCTCCCTCCCTCCCTCCTCCCTCCCTCCCTCCCTCCCTCCCTCCCTCCCTCCCTCCCTCCCTCCCTCCCTCCCTCCCTCCCTCCCTCCCTCCCTCCCTCCCTCCCTCCCTCCCTCCCTCCCTCCCTCCCTCCCTCCCTCCTCTCTCTCTCTCTCTCTCTCTCTCTCTCTCTCTCTCTCTCTCTCTCTCTCTCTCTCTCTCTCTCTCTCTCTCTCTCTCTCTCTCTCTCTCTCTCTCTCTCTCTCTCTCTCTCTCTCTCTCTCTCTCCTCCCTCCCTCTCCCTCTCCCTCTCCCTCTCCCTCTCCCTCTCCCTCTCCCTCTCCCTCTCCCTCTCCCTCTCCCTCTCCCTCTCCCTCTCCCTCTCCCTCTCCCTCTCCCTCTCCCTCTCCCTCTCCCTCTCCCTCTCCCTCTCCCTCTCCCTCTCCCTCTCCCTCTCCCTCTCCCTCTCCCTCTCCCTCTCCCTCTCTCTCTCTCTCTCTCTCTCTCTCTCTCTCTCTCTCTCTCTCTCTCTCTCTCTCTCTCTCTCTCTCTCTCTCTCTCTCTCTCTCTCTCTCTCTCTCTCTCTCTCTCTCTCTCTCTCTCTCTCTCTCTCTCTCTCTCTCTCTCTCTCTCTCTCTCTCTCTCTCTCTCTCTCTCTCTCTCTCTCTCTCTCTCTCTCTCTCTCTCTCTCTCTCTCTCCCTCCCTCCCTCCCTCCCTCCCTCCCCTGCATGCCCTGCCATCCCCACTACTCTCGCCCACTATCCCCACCATCCCGCATGACCCGCCATCCCCATACTCCTACCCACTATCCCCACCACCCCCGCCCGCAACGCCCTCCCTTCACCCCTCCCCCGCCATCCCCTCTCAGCCCCACCCCGCGTTCCGCGTTGCCCCCTCCAATTGTACTCTACAACAGCACTCGGCCACCCCCTCCCCTCAGCCCCGCATAGTCCTCTCTCTCTGTAGAGATCATGGACAACTTTGAAGCTTTGCTTCTGCTCCTCATTTTAGCACTTCTCTCTAGACACAGGGTAGGAAGCAAAGCTGGAGAGGGAGGAACCAAGAACAGTGAACTAGAACTAGTTGTAAAACAAGATTCTGCGGCTACCAGCGGCGGTAGAGACGACGGAATCATTGTCATGGGAAGGAAGCGGAAGTCCAAGAAGCTACTGCCGTGGCTAGCTTGCGAGGACACAACCCACTATGTGGCCTAGAGTAAACACGAGCACGTTACCAAATGGTGGCACAACCTCCCTCGTGCACAAGACATTGCTTTCGCAATCAAAAGGTTAGCTAAGTGGCTCCATATGAATCCAACAAGCCTACCCCCTCCACCCCCTCTACCCCCTCATCATTTTCCCCACAACCCCCACACCCACCCCCACCACCATCTCCACGTCCCCCTCCCTTCCCCTCATCTTTTTCCCCCACAAACCCCACCCCCACCACCAACCCCCTCATCTTTTTCCCCACAACTCCCACACCCACCCCCACCCCCACCACCATCTCCACAGTCCCCCTCCATCTCCCTCATCTTTTTCGCCCACAACCCCCACACCCACCCCCACCACCATCTCCACCACCCCCTCATCATTTTCCCCACAACCCCCGCACCCACCCCCACCACCATCTCCACCGTCCCCCTCCATCCCCCTCCCACCACCATCTCCACCACCCCCCCCCACCCCCTCATCTTTTAGCATTGTCATTTGTCATTTATATTTTCCCTGAGTAGCTACAATTCTGTGTAACTATTGTTATCGGCTTGCTCACAGAAGTGTTAAAGGGTATATTTCCCTAACGAGAACCTCCCTTGAGTAGGTGACGTACTGGAAGTACATATTCTCTGCTCTTGTTAAAAGCGAATACCCTAGTACCTCCTCTAATTTTTGGCACACCCGGTGGGATACTTGCATTTACTTGAGAGGCCCTGAGGATAGTAAATAGTCCTTTTTTTCAGTATTTTTGCCCTATTGCATTTGCAAGTAGGTACATGACACATACACGAGCAGATAAGGAGCCTCTTCATGTACAAAGGAGCCTAAACAAGTCAGCTATATCTTCGACTAGTGAACCTAGTTCCCCTCTAGCCTCCTTGAATTTATCTATTGATTTGGGTGCGACACCATAGTCAAAGGAGAAGCATAGGAGAACATTAGACTTCTCCTCAGATGCGTTAGAAGAAACACTAGCGCAAATGGAGGATCTCTCTCATTTACTCCAGACTCAATATCAAGATCCCTACCTTCAAGGGACAAGCTTATGAGGATGTTGATGATAATGTGAGGAGGTTCATCTCCTTATGCCGTGGACGAGGTCTACAGAATAGAGAGGATGCAATGTTGGTACTCTTCCCATCGACATTGGAAGGCCTTGCTAACAAATGGTAGAGTCAATATGTAGATGGTCATTTTGCTACATGGGAGGCTCTGAAGATGGCATTCTCACAGACATTTCGACCTAGTGACTCCTCAGAAAGAGCTCTACACCAGCTCAAGAATCTAAGGCTAAGATCAGGTGAATCCTTCCATGAACTTCACACTAGAACAAAAGCACTTGTTGCACATCTTCCACATGCTCCAAGTGATTTCTTGGTTAAAAAATGGATAGAAAAAGCTTTGCCCAGGTCATCTCAGCAGAAGTTACGTGAATCTCTTAGATTGGATGCAACCCTCAATGATTTTGTTGTAGCAGCATCTCGCATTGAAGAAGCTAGGCAACATTTTGAAGGGGATACACAACCAAATTATGCTCCAGAAATAGACCCTATTGGGCAACTGAGGAAGCAACTAGAAGCATTGAGAATGCAACAAAATCAACAAGAAGAGAAGGTATTGCCACCACTACGTCGCACTGATGATGAAGTAGCCCAACGTCGTCGTGAGTTAGAAGATTTGCGGACCACTCAAGATATAAGAAGGCAGATTTGGTGCACATTATGTAACAACAATGGACATTCCAATGCTAATTGTCCTAACAAGGTAAGCTGTCAATTTTGTGGAAAGAAGGGCCATGAAGCTAGAGACTGTTACTACCTCAAGGGTACACAGCAACGAGGTAACTCTCAAGCTTCGGATTCATATTATGCTAGTACTTCAAATGCACCTAATAGAGAGGAGAACAAACCAACGAAGCCCAAATATAATAGGCTAAGGATCACTACACCAAAGATCACTTCCAGAAGATGCACCTCCTTGTCAGCATTGTCCAGAGGCTAAGGATCACTACACCAAAGATTGCCCAAGAAGCCATCCTGCTCCAATCCACATGATTGCAGTCTCTCCACAAGAAGAAGGTATGACCACTCAGTCTTATGTTGTTTCATCCTCTGCAATGCCCATGATGACTAGAGCCAGACAAGCAGCAACAATCCGTAGAGAGGAACAACAAGGATTCCAGGATAAAGAGGAGGAAAAGAAGGTTGGGTGGAAGGGCCAAGCAGAAATTGAAGGATCCTATGAAAGGATGGCTACTTCTCTAAAGGACCAACCAACAAGTCTGCAAGAAGACACTCACGAGGTAAACATCGAACAGATCTTGAAAGGTATTCATCACAAGGTTAGTCTGTACGAACTCATAAAGATGGATTCAAAAATAAGAAGTGACCTATTAAATATTGTACACTCTGCTTACTTGAGCCAACCACCTAGCATAGATGGTTTCATGGTTGATTTTCCCTTTGCACCCGTGGCAAACTACCAAAGCTCAAGGTTATCTCTTCTTATAAAGGATGAAGCTCTCACAGGTGTGATTATAGATGGAGGCTCTACCATTAATTTGATGCCAGATTTCACAATGAGGAAACTGAATTTGAACCCCACCACGATGGCACCATTCACAGTTACCCTAGCAGATAAATATCGAGTTGCACCTCTTTGCATTATTGAAAAGGTACTCATGATAGTACAGGGTTGCCACTTTGTTCTAGATTTTGTTGTTATTGCACTTCCACAGGAGACTTCTTACCCTTTACTCCTAGGGAGACCTTAGCTGAGGCAAGCAAAAGCTTTGCAAGATTGGGGAAAAAACAAACTGTGGATTTCAACAAGCACCAATAGCCAACTGCAACTACATTTGGAAGAAGGATTCGACTCAGGAAAAACTACTCGGTATACTATGGACACTCAGGAGATGCCCTCTCTACCCCAAGAAGAAGATACATTATTGAATTGGATGATGGAAAGTGCAAAGTGTTGCATTGTGGAAATCAATGAAATAGAGGAAGAAGTTGCAGATGAAGGAGTTGCAGGAAAATGACATAAAATTCTCAAGGAGTTGGAGAATGAGAGTTTGCAGGAGAATACAAACATTGTAGGGGCAACAACTATAGAAGTTTGAGAAAAGGAAAGTTATGAGCCTGAATGCAGAGAAGATCTCCCCTTTTCGGATATACCTCAAGGATGGACGAGAGAACAGATTGTAGAATATAAGCTAAATTCCACTCTTGCATACAGTGGAGATGATTTCTCAAGTAAGACCAGTCCTGAAACACTAGTTCAAGAAGTAAATTTAGG
Organism: Ceratopteris richardii; assembly: GCA_020310875.1. Taxonomy (NCBI): domain Eukaryota; kingdom Viridiplantae; phylum Streptophyta; class Polypodiopsida; order Polypodiales; family Pteridaceae; genus Ceratopteris; species Ceratopteris richardii. The sequence continues at coordinate 188,784,064 of CM035415.1, forward strand.
GGATGAAGAGAGTCCTCAAGTAGTCCACTTGGCCTCTTGCCTATGGCATTATGCCGCTTTACTGCAGAAGGTAACTTCTTTACTTTTTGCCTATAAAAATGTCTTCGCATGGTCCTACAAAGATCTAACATGGATACCAGAGGAGCTTGGATTACAGCGGATACCCTTAGTTGAGGGAGCCGCACCTGCAAGAAGTAGGCCATATCGACTCAATCCAAAGTATGCAGAGGGGGTAAAGTTGGAAATTTCAAAACTAGAAGAAGCAGGTATAATTGTTCCAGTAGAACATTCCAGGTGGCTTTCTTCTATGGTTATTGTACCTAAGAAAAATAGTGGAAAAATAAGAGTCTACGTTGATTTTCGTGCCTTAAATAAAGTGACTGTTCAAAATGGATTTCCTCAGTCCTTTACAGAGCAAGTACTTGAGGACGTAGTTGGTCACACTTTGTATAGCTTCTTGGATGGTTTTAGTGGCTACAATCAGCTAGTGATCCATCCTCATGATAGGTACAAAAGAGCCTTTGTTACTCCATGCGGCACTTATGTCTATACTCGCATGGTTGTTGGCTTGAAGAATGCACCAGCTTCATTTAATAGAACAATGTATCTAATATTGGGCAAGTGGTTAACAACCTTTCTCCACATTTTCATGGATGACTTTTTAGTGTTTTCAGGCACACATAGAAGAGCAGCAGTTCAAGATTTCCATGATCATTTGGAAAATCTAATGGAAATCTTTGAGCAATATCTCAAAACAGGTTTGAAGTTAAATCTTGCTAAATGTAATTCTTTGGTCACCAAGGGCACTCTTCTTGGTCACATAGTATCTGTTGAAGGGATAACGGTTGACCCTGCAAAGGTTACTGCTATTCTTTCCATGCCTATTCCACAAAGCCCGAAGGAAGTGCAAAGTTTTTTGGGCCATGCAGGATACCATAGAAGATTCATACGAATGTATTCAAAAATAGCTAAGCCCTTGTCAAGGCTGACGAGTAAAAAGGTTCCCTCTCATGGAATGCTGAAGCTGAGAAAGCATTTTGTGAACTAAAATTGAGGTTATGTACTGCTCCACTTTTAAGTGTTCCTAACTAGTCATTGGAGTTTCATGTGCATACAAATTCCAGTCTTCATGCTATTGGTGCAGTTCTAGCTCAACCATCATCACACAAGGTTGATAGACCTATCTCCTATGCCAGCAGATTACTCACCAAGGTAGAAAGGAATTACAGTACAACAGAAAGGGAAGGGTTTGGCTATTGTATTTGCTCTTCAGAAGTTTCGGCATTACCTTCTCGATGTACATTTTATAGTCATATGTGACCATCAACCCTTGAAGTACTTGATAAACAAACCTAGAGTGGCTAGAAGGGTTTGGAGATGGTTACTCCTATTTCAAGAATTTAACTTTGATATTCATATTAAGCTAGGAAGAGAGCACTACATGGCACATCAAGTGTCGAACATTGCAATGAGCGAGAAGGCAACATGTATTAATGATGAACTGGTGGATAGTAATCTCTTCCTAGTAGCAACTCAGACTGATTGGTATGATGGAATTCTCAATTTTCTTACTACTGGAAAACTCTTGGAGCATTTGACACCTATAGAAAAAGAAGATTACTCCTTAAAACCAATGCGTACTCACTCATAAATGGGAATTTATATAGATATTGTCAAGATGATATCTTGAGAAAGTGTGTTCATCCATAGGAAGTAAACCTTTTGCTTGAGGCAGCACACAGTGAAGGGCATCTAAAAGGAGAAGAATTGGCTCACAGAATCATCCACAAAGGATTATGGTGGCCTCATATTTACAAGGATGCGATCAAGTTTGCTAAAGAATGCCACATTTGCTAGAGATGTGCTCATACGCCAACCAGATTGAATTTCCAACCATTAGTCATATCTACAGGATGGCTCCCATTTGAACGATCGGGTCTTGATTTCATAGGACCTATTAGTCCAACTGGTCACCCTGGGGGTAAGAAGTATATTTTGATGGCCACATGTTATGCAACTAAATGGATAGAGGCTAAAGCTACTGTGGACTGCATGGCTTTAAAAGTAGTTAAGTTTTTGTATAAACGTATTTTCTCAGGATTTGGTTGCCCACTCAAATAAGGGGACACATTTTGTGAATCAATTGCTCCAATTTATATTTGACAGGTACAAGGTCTTCTATAAAAAATCTTGTGCCTACTATCCAAGGGAAAATGGCCAAGCAGAGAGCTCCAATAAGATTTTGATCAAATTCCTGTGCAAATTATCTTTTGATCATCAAAGCTTTTGGCCACAAGCATTGATCGGTGCAATTTGGGCTTTCAGAACTACAAAGAGGGGAACCACTGGCGAGAGTCCATTTGGCTTAGTATATGGAAAAGAGGCATTAGCACCATTCGAATTTATTATCAAAAGAGAGCACTTGGAGCCAAAACCATTGGAATTGAACCTCCCATTAGGAGATTGGTGGCATTAAAAGAATATAGAGAAGGAGCACTGCAAAAACTCCAGGTAAACCAAAAAGAGCGCAAGAGATTGCATGACAGGTATCTTAGGTCCAATGAAGTACAGGAAGGATCCTTGGTTCTGGTGCATCAAATTCTAGCAGTTTCAACCAAATTGGCACCCAAATGGATAGGGCCATACAGAGTGATAAAGGTATTACCACATGGAGTAGTGCATCCAGAGGACTTGCAGGGTAAGAAGATACCCCTGGTCAACATCTCCAAGGTAAAGAATTACCTGAATTAAGTTCAAAGGCAACCACTTTGTTCATTTCATGTAGTATTTGCAGTTTGTTTTGGTTTTACTGAAATAAGCAAATAAGGACAAATTGCACCCGGACGATGCAAAGTCTTGATGTGGGGGTCTGTAGCATATCCCCCTCCTCTCTCTCTCTCTCTGTCTCTCTCTCTCTCTCTCTCTCTCTCTCTCTCTCTCTCTCTCTCTCTCTCTCTCTCTCTCTCTCTCTCTCTCTCTCTCTCTCTCTCTCTCTCTCTCTCTCTCTCTCTCTCTCTCTCTCTCTCTCTCTCTCTCTCTCTCTCTCTCTCTCTCTCTCTCTCTCTCTCTCTCTCTCTCTCTCTCTCTCTCTCCCTCCCTCCCTCCCTCCCTCCCTCCCTCTCCTCCCTCCTCCTCTCTCTCTCTCTCTCTCTCTCTCTCTCTCTCTCTCTCTCTCTCTCTCTCTCTCTCTCTCTCTCTCTCTCTCTCTCTCTCTCTCTCTCTCTCTCTCTCTCTCTCTCTCTCTCTCTCTCTCTCTCTCTCTCTCTCTCTCTCTCTCTCTCTCTCTCTCTCTCTCTCTCTCTCTCTCTCTCTCTCTCTCTCTCTCTCTCTCTCTCTCTCTCTCTCTCTCTCTCTCTCTCTCTCTCTCTCTCTCTCTCTCTCTCTCTCTCTCTCTCTCTCTCTCTCTCTCTCTCTCTCTCTCTCTCTCTCTCTCTCTCTCTCTCTCCTCTCTCTCTCTCTCTCTCTCTCTCTCTCTCTCTCTCTCTCTCCTCTCTCCTCTCTCTCTCTCTCTCTCTCTCTCTCTCTCTCTCTCTCTCTCTCTCTCTCTCTCTCTCTCTCTCTCTCCTCTCTCTCTCTCTCTCTCTCTCTCTCTCTCTCTCTCTCTCTCTCTCTCTCTCTCTCTCTCTCTCTCTCTCTCTCTCTCTCTCTCTCTCTCTCTCTCTCTCTCTCTCTCTCCCTCCCTCCCTCCCTCCCTCCCTCCCCTGCATGCCCTGCCATCCCCACTACTCCCGCCCACTATCCCCACCATCCCGCATGACCCGCCATCCCCATACTCCTACCCACTATCCCCACCACCCCCCGCCCGCAACGCCCTCCCTTCACCCCTCCCCCGCCATCCCCTCTCAGCCCCACCCCGCGTTCCCCGTTGCCCCCTCCAATTGTACTCTACAACAGCACTCGGCCACCCCCTCCCCTCAGCCCCGCATAGTCCTCTCTCTCTGTAGAGATCATGGACAACTTTGAAGCTTTGCTTCCGCTCCTCATTTCAGCACTTCTCTCAAGACAGAGGGTAGGAAGCAAAGCTGGAGAGGGAGGAACCAAGAACAGTGAACTAGAACTAGTTGTAAAACAAGATTCTGCGGCTACCAGCGGCGGTAGAGACGACGGAATCATTGTCATGGGAAGGAAGCGGAAGTCCAAGAAGCTACTGGCGTGGCTAGCTTGCGAGGACACAACCCACTATGTGGCCTTGCCCAATCGAATTCCCTCGGTTGCGTCCTCGTGATTATATTTCAAGCATTTCATGCGATTTTGTGAGTTTGGCAGGTGATGCAGGGAACGGTAGAAGTCGCCATCTTCACCTCAATCATGAGCTCTCTCCAAACTCTCTACAATTGATCTGTAATTCAGCGTATGCATTAATAATTAACAATCGCATTATAGCCCTATCTGTAACTTGTACATAATCCTTTCTGAGACGTCCATTCCATGTCCTACAACTCCAATAGCAGATGCTTAATTCTCGTCTATTAAGATCTGTTTAGCCCTAGAGTAAACACGAGGACGTTACCAAATGGTGGCACAACCTCCCTCATGCACAAGACATTGCTTTCGCAATCAAAAGGTTAGCTAAGTGGCTCCATCTGAATCCACCAAGCCTACCCCCTCCACCCCCTCTACCCCCTCATCATTTTCCCCACAACCCCCACACCCACCCCCACCACCATCTCCACGTCCCCCTCCCTTCCCCTCATCTTTTTCCCCCACAAACCCCACCCCCACCACCACCCCCCTCATCTTTTTCCCCACAACTCCCACACCCACCCCCACCCCCACCACCATCTCCACGGTCCCCCTCCATCTACCTCATCTTTTTCCCCCACAACCCCCACACCCACCCCCACCACCATCTCCACCACCCCCTCATCATTTTCCCCACAACCCCCGCACCCACCCCCACCACCATCTCCACCGTCCCCCTCCATCCCCCTCCCACCACCATCTCCACCACCCCCCCCACCCCCTCATCTTTTAGCATTGTCATTTGTCATTTATATTTTCCCTGAGTAGCTACAATTCTGTGTAACTATTGTTATCGGCTTGCTCACAGAAGTGTTAAAGAGTATATTTCCCTAACGAGAACCTCCCTTGAGTAGGTGACGTACTGGAAGTACATATTCTCTGCTCTTGTTAAAAGCGAATACCCTAGTACCTCCTCTACAATTTGGCACACCCGGTGGGATACTTGCATTTATTTGAGAGGCCCTGAGGGTAGTAAATAGTCCTTTTTTTCAGTATTTTTGCCCTATTGCATTTGCAAGTAGGTACATGACACATACACGAGCACATAAGGAGCCTCTTCATGTACAAAGGAGCCTTAACAAGTCAGCTATATCTTCGACTAGTGAACCTAGTTCCCCTCTAGCCTCCTTGAATTTATCTATTGATTTGGGTGCGACACCATAGTCAAAGGAGAAGCATAGGAGAACATTAGACTTCTCCTCAGATGCGTTAGAAGAAACACTAGCGCAAATGGAGGATCTCTCTCATTTACTCCAGACTCAATATCAAGATCCCTACCTTCAAGGGACAAGCTTATGAGGATGTTGATGATAATGTGAGGAGGTTCATCTCCTTATGCCGTGGACGAGGTCTACAGAATAGAGAGGATGCAATGTTGGTACTCTTCCCATCGACATTGGAAGGCCTTGCTAACAAATGGTAGAGTCAATATGCAGATGGTCATTTTGCTACATGGGAGGCTCTGAAGATGGCATTCTCACAGACATTTTGACCTAGTGACTCCTCAGAAAGAGCTCTACACCAGCTCAAGAATCTAAGGCTAAGATCAGGTGAATCCTTCCATGAACTTCACACTAGAACAAAAGCACTTGTTGCACATCTTCCACATGCTCCAAGTGATTTCTTGGTTAAAAAATGGATAGAAAAAGCTTTGCCCCGGTCATCTCAGCAGAAGTTACGTGAATCTCTTAGATTGGATGCAACCCTCAATGATTTTGTTGTAGCAGCATCTCGCATTGAAGAAGCTAGGCAACATTTTGAAGGGAATACACAACCAAATTATGCTCCAGAAATAGACCCTATTGGGCAACTGAGGAAGCAACTAGAAGCATTGAGAATGCAACAAAATCAACAAGAAGAGAAGGTATTGCCACTACTACGTCGCACTGATGATGAAGTAGCCCAACGTCGCCGTGAGTTAGAAGATTTGCGGACCACTCAAGATATAAGAAGGCAGATTTGGTGCACAATATGTAACAACAATGGACATTCCAATGCTAATTGTCCTAACAAGGTAAGCTGTCAATTTTGTGGAAAGGAGGGCCATGAAGCTAGAGACTGTTACTACCTCAAGGGTACACAGCAACGAGGTAACTCTCAAGCTTCGGATTCATATTATGCTAGTACTTCAAATGCACCTAATAGAGAGGAGAACAAACCAACGAAGCCCAAATATAATAGGCTAAGGATCACTACACCAAAGATCACTTCCAGAAGATGCACCTCCTTGTCAGCATTGTCCAGAGGCTAAGGATCACTACACCAAAGATTGCCCAAGAAGCCATCCTGCTCCAATCCACATGATTGCAGTCTCTCCACAAGAAGAAGGTATGACCACTCAGTCTTATGTTGTTTCATCCTCTGCAATGCCCATGATGACTAGAGCCAGACAAGCAGCAACAATCCGTAGAGAGGAACAACAAGGATTCCAGGATAAAGAGGAGGAAAAGAAGGTTGGGTGGAAGGGCCAAGCAGAAATTGAAGATCTTATGAAAGGATGGCTACTTCTCTAAAGGACCAACCGACAAGTCTGCAAGAAGACACTCACGAGGTAAACATCGAACAGATCTTGAAAGGTATTCATCACAAGGTTAGTCTGTACGAACTCATAAAGATGGATTCAAAAATAAGAAGTGACCTATTAAATATTGTACACTCTGCTTACTTGAGCCAACCACCTAGCATAGATGGTTTCATGGTTGATTTTCCCTTTGCACCCATGGCAAACTACCAAAGCTCAAGGTTATCTCTTCTTATAAAGGATGAAGCTCTCACAGGTGTGATTATAGATGGAGGCTCTACCATTAATTTGATGCCAGATTTCACAATGAGGAAACTGAATTTGAACCCCACCACGATGGCACCATTCACAGTTACCCTAGCAGATAAATATCGAGTTGCACCTCTTTGCATTATTGAAAAGGTACTCATGATAGTACAGGGTTGCCACTTTGTTCTAGATTTTGTTGTTATTGCACTTCCACAGGAGACTTCTTACCCTTTACTCCTAGGGAGACCTTAGCTGAGGCAAGCAAAAGCTTTGCAAGATTGGGGAAAAAACAAACTGTGGATTTCAACAAGCACCAATAGCCAACTGCAACTACATTTGGAAGAAGGATTCGACTCAGGAAAAACTACTCGGTATACTATGGACACTCAGGAGATGCCCTCTCTACCCCAAGAAGAAGATACATTATTGAATTGGATGATGGAAAGTGCAAAGTGTTGCATTGTGGAAATCAATGAAATAGAGGAAGAAGTTGCAGATGAAGGAGTTGCAGGAAAATGACATAAAATTCTCAAGGAGTTGGAGAATGAGAGTTTGCAGGAGAATACAAACATTGTAGGGGCAACAACTATAGAAGTTTGAGAAAAGGAAAGTTATGAGCCTGAATGCAGAGAAGATCTCCCCTTTTCGGATATACCTCAATGATGGACGAGAGAACAAATTGTAGAATATAAGCTAAATTCCACTCTTGCATACAGTGGAGATGATTTCTCAAGTAAGACCAGTCCTGAAACACTAGTTCAAGAAGTAAATTTAGGGGATGAAGAGAGTCCTCAAGTAGTCCACTTGGCCTCTTGCCTATGGCATTATGCCGCTTTACTGCAGAAGGTAACTTCTTTACTTTTTGCCTACAAAAATGTCTTCACATGGTCCTACAAAGATCTAACATGGATACCAGAGGAGCTTGGATTACAGCGGATACCCTTAGTTGAGGGAGCCGCACCTGCAAGAAGTAGGCCATATCGACTCAATCCAAAGTATGCAGAGGGGGTAAAGTTGGAAATTTCAAAACTAGAAGAAGCAGGTATAATTGTTCCAGTAGAACATTCCAGGTGGCTTTCTTCTATGGTTATTGTACCTAAGAAAAATAGTGGAAAAATAAGAGTCTACGTTGATTTTCGTGCCTTAAATAAAGTGACTGTTCAAGATGGATTTCCTCAGCCCTTTACAGAGCAAGTACTTGAGGACGTAGTTGGTCACACTTTGTATAGCTTCTTGGATGGTTTTAGTGGCTACAATCAGCTAGTGATCCATCCTCATGATAGGTACAAAAGAGCCTTTGTTACTCCATGCGGCACTTATGTCTATACTCGCATGGTTGTTGGCTTGAAGAATGCACCAGCTTCATTTAATAGAACAATGTATCTAATATTGGGCAAGTGGTTAACAACCTTTCTCCACATTTTCATGGATGACTTTTTAGTGTTTTCAGGCACACATAGAAGAGCAGCAGTTCAAGATTTCCATGATCATTTGGAAAATCTAATGGAAATCTTTGAGCAATATCTCAAAACAGGTTTGAAGTTAAATCTTGCTAAATGTAATTCTTTGGTCACCAAGGGCACTCTTCTTGGTCACATAGTATCTGTTGAAGGGATAACGGTTGACCCTGCAAAGGTTACTGCTATTCTTTCCATGCCTATTCCACAAAGCCCGAAGGAAGTGCAAAGTTTTTTTGGCCATGCAGGATACCATAGAAGATTCATACGAATGTATTCAAAAATAGCTAAGCCCTTGTCAAGGCTGACCAGTAAAAAGGTTCCCTCTCATGGAATGCTGAAGCTGAGAAAGCATTTTTTGAACTAAAATTGAGGTTATGTACTGCTCCACTTTTAAGTGTTCCTAACTAGTCATTGGAGTTTCATGTGCATACAAATTCCAGTCTTCATGCTATTGGTGCAGTTCTAGCTCAACCATCATCACACAAGGTTGATAGACCTATCTCCTATGCCAGCAGATTACTCACCAAGGTAGAAAGGAATTACAGTACAACAGAAAGGGAAGGGTTTGGCTATTGTATTTGCTCTTCAGAAGTTTCGGCATTACCTTCTCGATGTACATTTTATAGTCATATGTGACCATCAACCCTTGAAGTACTTGATAAACAAACCTAGAGTGGCTAGAAGGGTTTGGAGATGGTTACTCCTATTTCATGAATTTAACTTTGATATTCATATTAAGCTAGGAAGAGAGCACTACATGGCACATCAAGTGTCGAAGATTGCAATGAGCGAGAAGGCAACATGTATTAATGATGAACTGGTGGATAGTAATCTCTTCCTAGTAGCAACTCAGACTGATTGGTATGATGGAATTCTCAATTTTCTTACTACTGGAAAACTCTTGGAGCATTTGACACCTATAGAAAAAGAAGATTACTCCTTAAAACCAATGCGTACTCACTCATAAATGGGAATTTATATAGATATTGTCAAGATGATATCTTTAGAAAGTGTGTTCATCCATAGGAAGTAAACCTTTTGCTTGAGGCAGCACACAGTGAAGGGCATCAAAAAGGAGAAGAATTGGCTCACAGAATCATCCACAAAGGATTATGGTGGCCTCATATTTACAAGGATGTGATCAAGTTTGCTAAAGAATGCCACATTTGCTAGAGATGTGCTCATACGCCAACCAGATTGAATTTCCAACCATTAGTCATATCTACAGGATGGCTCCCATTTGAACGATCGGGTCTTGATTTCATAGGACCTATTAGTCCAACTAGTCACCCTGGGGGTAAGAAGTATATTTTGATGGCCACATGTTATGCAACTAAATGGATAGAGGCTAAAGCTACTATGGACTGCATGGCTTTAAAAGTAGTTAAGTTTTTGTATAAACGTATTTTCTCAGGATTTGGTTGCCCACTCAAATAAGGGGACACATTTTGTGAATCAATTGCTCCAATTTATATTTGACAGGTACAAGGTCTTCCATAAAAAATCTTGTGCCTACTATCCAAGGGAAAATGGCCAACCAGAGAGCTCCAATAAGATTTTGATCGGATTCCTGTGCAAATTATCTTTTGATCATCAAAGCTTTTGGCCACAAGCATTGATCGGTGCAATTTGGGCTTTCAGAACTACAAAGAGGGGAACCACTGGCGAGAGTCCATTTGGCTTAGTATATGGAAAAGAGGCATTAGCACCATTCGAATTTATTATCAAAAGAGAGCACTTGGAGCCAAAACCATTGGAATTGAACCTCCCATTAGGAGATTGGTGGCATTAAAAGAATATAGAGAAGGAGCAATGCAAAAACTCCAGGTAACACAGAAAGAGCGCAAGAGATTGCATGACAGGTATCTTAGGTCCAATGAAGTACAGGAAGGATCCTTGGTTCTGGTGCATCAAATTCTAGCAGTTTCAACCAAATTGGCACCCAAATGGATAGGGCCATACAGAGTAATAAAGGTATTACCACATGGAGTAGTGCATCCAGAGGACTTGCAGGGTAAGAAGATACCCCTGGTCAACATCTCCAAGGTAAAGAATTACCTGAATTAAGTTCAAAGGCAACCACTTTGTTCATTTCATGTAGTATTTGCAGTTTGTTTTGGTTTTATTGAAATAAGCAAATAAGGACAAATTGCACCCGGACGATGCAAAGTCTTGATGTGGGGGTCTGTAGCATATCCCCCTCCTCTCTCTCTCTCTCTCTCTCTCTCTCTCTCTCTCTCTCTCTCTCTCTCTCTCTCTCTCTCTCTCTCTCTCTCTCTCTCTCTCTCTCTCCCTCCCTCCCTCCCTCCCTCCCTCCCTCTCCCTCCCCCTCCCCCCTCCCCCTCCCCTCTCTCTCTCTCTCTCTCTCTCTCTCTCTCTCTCTCTCTCTCTCTCCTCTCTCTCTCTCTCTCTCTCTCTCTCTCTCTCTCTCTCTCTCTCTCTCTCTCTCTCTCTCTCTCTCTCTCTCTCTCTCTCTCTCTCTCTCTCTCTCTCTCTCTCTCTCTCTCTCTCTCTCTCTCTCTCTCTCTCTCTCTCTCTCTCTCTCTCTCTCTCTGTCTCTCTCTCTCTCTCCCTCTCCCTCTCCCTCTCCCTCCCTCTCTCTCTCTCTCTCTCTCTCTCTCTCTCTCTCTCTCTCTCTCTCTCTCTCTCTCTCTCTCTCTCTCTCTCTCTCTCTCTCTCTCTCTCTCTCTCTCTCTCTCTCTCTCTCTCTCTCTCTCTCTCTCTCTCTCTCTCTCTGTCTCTCTCTCTCTCTCTCTCTCTCTCTCTCTCTCTCTCTCTCTCTCTCTCTCTCTCTCTCTCTCTCTCTCTCTCTCTCTCTCTCTCTCTCTCTCTCTCTCTCTCTCTCACTACAAGGAATACGGGCGTGTAGCGACGGTTAACGCGACAGAATTTCGTCGCTGTAAAATTGCAACTTGCGTCGGAAATACCGTCGAGCGCGGACCGTCGATTATACGACGCAAAAAACGACGGTATTTGCGACGGTATATGCCTAACGTCGCATAAACGACGCTTGTTAAAGGCGTCGCTTAAGCGACGCTTTTTAGCGTCGCATAAGCGACGCTTTTTAGCGTCGCATAAGTGACGGTTTATAAGCGACGGTCTATTGCATCGCTTATGCGACGACGCGTTGCATCGCTTATACGACGATCTGTTGACGGACAAAAATTAAAACGTTGGAGGCTCTGCAATCGGCATTTTCACGCATCCGATCGAAGAGCTCTCCAACGTTCGCAATTGCGCTGCGCTTACGAGCTGAAGCAAGTATATGCAGAATTGTTGTTTTGCTTAAGCTCTCTGTTATTGTCTCCCTCTGTCTTTGTTTCTCTCTTTCTACATCTTTGTCTCTTTGAATTTTCTCTCTCTCTCTCTAGATCTCTCTCTAGATCTCTCTCTCTCTAGATCTCACTCTCTCTCTCTAGATATCTCTCTCTCTCTAGATCTCTCTGTCTCTCTCTAGATCTCTCTCTCTCTCTAGATATCTCTCTCTCTCTCTCTCTCTCTCTCTCTCTCTCTCTCTCTCTCTCTTCTCTCTTTCTCTTCTCTCTTTTTATTGCAAGTTATTCAAGAAGCTAACCAAGCAAAAACTATGGATCACAATTGTAAGTACAATTTCTATTATTTGTAGATCATTTGAATTGTGTTATTTTCATTGCATACCATACTCACACTTATTGATATGCACTCATACACTTATACATGACGAAGAAGCACACACACATGCATATACCTACATATACACATATACATGCACATACACACACATACACATAGAGTTATACATATACACACACATACACAAGAACATGCACATATTGATACATACATATACACTTATACATGCACATGCATATACATACATATACGCACACATACACATGCACATATACACATATACATGCACATACACAACATACACATAGAGTTATACATATACATGCATATACATATACACACATACACATGCACATGCACATACTCATACACACATATGCACTTATACATGCACATGCACATACATACATATACACACACATACACATGCACATACATACATATACACACACATACACATGCACATACATACATATACACACACATATATACACTTAGGTACACACATATGAATGAATTATATAATTAAAGTATTAAAACACATGCTTAATATAAACAATAATAAAAATCAATAGAACAAAACTCTTCATTACTTAATACCATACACACAATTCAAAACATGACTGAAATGAAAAATATATAGATAAATATATGTATATATCAATGTAAATACATAATCCAATGTCATAATCAACGTCTAAAATCCTAATCATCGTCATCATGATCATCATCATCATCAGCAATATCATGATCAGATGGATCTTCCTCATCCTCATGATCACCCTGTGACGATCGAGATCGTCCCTCCTGTGTCTGTCTCTCCACCTCATCCATATTTGTCTCCCCATAATACTCCTGTATTACATATAACAAACATAAATCAATAAAATAATTAAAACATTCATAACAACAAAATAATTATATAAAATTTAAAAATACTCACAAAGGCATCAGGATGATCTTGTATATACTCGCTCAAACGCCGATATCCAAAATGTGTAGCATACTCGATCTCGTGTTTCGTAGGATATCGGCCATAATCCTTTCGCTGCAATGAAACAAATAAAAAACATTAGTTGCTTGCATTTTAACTAAAATAAAAAATATACTCACAATAACACATATACTTACAAACGTAGCTACAAAACCATTATGGCCCATTTGGCCTAAGTGCGATGTGTGGCCCGACTCCACTCTCTTCCTTGCAGCAGCCTGTTTATTCAAGGATAAAAATACATAAATTAAATTAAAAAATTACTAAAATATCTAAAAATTATAAATATAAACTATTAATTTGTGTACCTTCTGCTGAGGAAATGACTCCTGAAGACGTAGCTGTCTACGAAAAAACTGCCACGACTCAGGTGGTATGTTAGCTCGCCTCTTATTTTTTTCGACCATACAATATCTCCTGTTAATTTAATCTCAAACAGAAAAAAAAGTCAGAATACATACACATATATACACACACATACACATACACATACACATACACACATACACATATACATGCAAACATATACACATGCATATATGTATACATACACACATATACATACATATAACATAAACACACATATACATATCGACATATATACGTACACACACATGCATGCATATACACTCATTCAGATAAAATACATGCATTTATCCCACAATAATGTGTAGTTGTGTATATGTGAATATGTGTGTATGTGTAAATGTGTATATGTGAATATGTGTGTATGTGTAAATATGTATATGTGGATTTTTTGTTTATGTAGATAAGCAAATTATTAATATCAAATACCATTATTTGTAGATTTTGATCAATCAAATGGAACTCCACCACCATCTTGTCTGAGGTGTAATGAGGTTTTGTTTACATGTAGGCACGCATATGGGTGAGATGTCAGTGTGCACCATTGGCAAAAAGCATATACAAGGGAGCATTAGCAGCGAATTATGTGAATTATTCAAAGGAGAAAATCCTATTTGAGTTAATTCATGTGCGGACAGATAAGCTTATATCTCTTTTCATTAGAAAATCGTTGAGTGTCAGTAGAAAGGTTGTGGGTTTACAACGTGGACCTATCAACAAAGGAGAAGCATATACAAGGGACCATTAGCAGCAAATTATATGAATTATTCACAGGAGAAAAACCTATTTGAGTTAAATCATGTGCAGACAGATAAGCTTATATCTCTTTTCATGAGAAAATCGTTGAGTGTCAGGAGAAAGGTTGTGGGTTTACAACGTGGGCCCATCAACAAAGGAGAAGCATATACAAGGTGAGTAGGTCGGAAATCTACTGAATGACTCAAATGTAAGTAATGAGTTCTCTATTGTTGTTAACAAAGCTTGACATCACCATCTGATGACCATAGTCATCACTTATTTTGTTAATCATGTTGCAACCATGAGGCGGAGATTTGACAAAGACGACGAGAGTTTGAGTTAAAGAAGTTTATTCCCAGAGGAGATTTGGCAAACTTCTGTCCGCTGGGAATAAACTTCTTTAACTCAAACTCTCGTCGTCTTTGTCAAATCTTCGCCTCCTGGTTGCAACATGATTAACAAAATAAGTGATGACTATGGTCATCAAATGGTGATGTCAAGCTTTGTTAACAACAATAGAGAACTCATTATCTACATTTGAGTCATTCACTAGATTTTCGACCTACTCACCTTGTATATGCTTCTCCTTTGTTGATGGGCCCACGTTGTAAACCCACAACCTTTCTACTGTCACTCAACGATTTTCTCATGAAAAGAGATATAAGCTTATCTGTCTGCACATGATTTAACTCAAATAGATTTTTCTCCTGTGAATAATTCACATAATTTGTTGCTAATGGTCCCTTGTATATGCTTCTCCTTTGTTGATGGGCCCACGTTGTAAACCCACAACCTTTCTACTGACACTCAACGATTTTCTAATGAAAAGAGATATAAGCTTATCTGTCCGCACATGAATTAACTCAAATAGGATTTTCTCCTCTGATTAATTTACATAATACAATGGTGACCTGGATGAATCGCATGCACAGAGGTTTCTCAAGATAGAGCAATCTGACTATATTGATGTCTTACCAAAATGATGGCAATAATGAAAACATATGAGCAGATTAGATAGTAACTTGAAGCTTCTGAATGGATATCAGATAATAGGTTTTTTTTATTAACTTGAATAACGATGAATCCTACTAGAGAGATGAAATCATGTTCTTCTAAGTTAGAACATGAAGCTCGGGGGTATGCCTAATTATTTTATATATAGCTTTATCTTCGAGGAGTAAATTTTTATCATGTATGTATGCATATGTGTGTGTATTCATGTGTATTATATGTATACATATATTAGTATGCATATATATGTATTTCATGTATATGTATGTGTTTGCATGTGTGTGATATATGTATACATGTATTCATGTACGTAATATATGCAAGTGTTTATAATTGTGTACATGTATATATGTATATGTGTCTATGTGTAAATATGTACATGTAAATATGTATGCATGTATATATATGTTTATTGTGTGCATGTAGGCATGTACATGTATGTGTAAATATGTACATGTAAATATGTTAGTATGTATATATATATTTATGTGTGCATTTAGGCATGTATGTGTGAAGCATAATATATCTACTCCATTTTATATTTATGTATCCTATCTACATGATGTGCATATATCTTTACATATATTATGAATCATGATCCTCGTTGATTCGAGTAGCTATATATAGAGGCATAAGGTTGGGAGGAGAGACATCTCTCTAGTAGGACGTCGGAGGTGTACATATACTTCAAACATATGGCTAAAGGTTGAATTAGAGTTTTTAAATTAGGGATTTCAAAACCCTAATATCGAGATTAGTGCTCTCTGTCTGTCTGTCTCTCTCTCTCTCTCTCATATACATACATACCGTGCATTGTCACGACGATGCGCCATAAGTGTCCGCATCTCTTTTAAACACCATTTAAGAGACCACCCTGTCCCAAACTCCATCTCAAGTGAACTGAGCACGTACTTTTTATCCCTCTCATCATGCTCACTACAAAAATAAAAAACATAATATAAATAAAACATAAGATATATATTTCAATTTATATGTAAAACTTTTACTTACTTCCACGGTAAGTGGATAAAGCGCAGGTAAGAGTCGCATAGTGCACGCATTCTCCTCTTGAACTCCAATCCATTTCCTATGTATACAATATTCCCCTCTGGCTCTATGTCGCACTCTAGTCCTAACGTGCCTATGCATGTCCTCATAGGCAACGTCTCTGCTCTGCTATCACGTGCTGGAGGTGGTATAGGTGTCCTGAAAATAGATAGATAGAAATAAATAAAAATATGTGCTATAATATCATTAAAAAAAATTATGAAAAAAAACATACCTATGAGCAGATAGCTCTCTTCCTGCATGTGGATCCGCAGAAGAGCCCTCGTCTGATCGCGTAAGCATCTGGATCGTATAATCCAGCTCCTCATCGGACATGTCTGCGTAGTCCCGCATTATGGCCCCTAGAGTATCTGACGGAACTCTTGCTCTCATAAGACTTTTTATGAGAGTGAGTTTCGCCTTTCTCTCTTTACTGGGATCCATAATACCTAACATATAAAACAAAATGGTTAGAAATCAATATATATATACGTGTATGTGTGTGTATGCATGTGTATGTGTGTGCATGCATGTGTATGTGTGTGTATGCATCTGTGTGTATGTGTGTAGGTATATGTGTGTGTTGTCTATGTGTATGTGTGTGTGTCTATGAGTGTGTATGTGTTTATGTATATGTATGTATCTACGTGTGTGTATGTATCTATGTGTGTATGTGTATGCATGTATGTATGCATGTGTGTGTATGCATATGTATGTGTGTGTATGCATCATTATGTGTGTCTATGTATGCATTTGTACGTGTGTATGCATCATTGCATGTGCATGTGTCTATGTGTGTATGTGTGTGTATATGTGTGTGTGTCTATGTGTATGTGTGTGTGTTTATGAGTGTGTATGTGTTTATGTGTATGTATGTATCTATGTGTGTCTATGTGTCTAAGTGTGTATGTTTATGCATGTATGTATGCATATGTATGTGTATGCATATGTATGTGTGTGTATGCATTATTATGTGTGTCTATGTATGCATGTGTATGTGTGTATGCATCATTACGTGTGTATGTATCTATGTGTGTATGTGTGTGTGTATATGTGTTTGTATGTGTGTATGCATGTGTGTGTGTATGCATGTGTATGTGTATATGTGTATATGTGTGTGTATATGTGTGTATGCATCATAGTGCCCAGCACGGTTGGAAACGGTCGGTTCGGACCGGTCGGAAACGGAGTTTCGGAGTTTCCAAAAATTTGGAAACGGCAAGAAACGGGAAACGGTGGAAACGGTAAATATACATACATATATATATATATATATATATATATATATATATATATATATAAATATATATATATATATATACATACATACATACATACATACATACATACATACATACATACATACATACATACATACATACATACATACATACATATTACATACATACATACATACATACATACATACATACATACATACATACATACATACATACATACATACATACATACATATATATATATATATATATATATATATATATATATATATATATATATATATATATATATATATATATATATATATATTATATATATATATTATAATTTATATACACACATGTCATACACACATGTCACATATACACACAATGCACACACACATTGCACATGCCAGTGGCCACACACTAACTACTCATACATGATTCGTAAAGGGCCAAGGCTGACTCGTGAGTGAGGGGCAAACAAGTTCGAAGGCTGAGTGGTCTCTCTCTCTCTCTCTCTCTCTCTCTCTCTCTCTCTCTCTCTCTCTCTCTCTCTCTCTCTCTCTCTCTCTCTCTCTCTCTCTCTCTCTCTCTCTCTCTCTCTCTCTCTCTCTCTCTCTCTCTCTCTCTCTCTCTCTCTCTCTCTCTCTCTCTCTGATTTCGCAAGCGGCAGAAGACAACTTCGACGAACGCGTAGGCTGTAGCACAAAACAAGTCGACAAAAAAACTTCTGGAAAAAAAAGGCCCAGAAACGGCGTTTCTGGGCCGGACCGTTTCCCAGAAACGGCCGAACCGTTTCTGGGCACTATGGTATGCATGTGTGTGTGTATATGTGTGTATATGTTTGTATGCATGTGTGTGTATGCATATGTATGTGTGTGTATGCATATGTGTGTATGCATATGTATGTGTTTGTATGCATCATTATGTGTGTATGTGTGTGTATGTGTGTGTGTCTATGTGTATGTGTGTGTATCTATGAGTATGTATGTGTTCATGTGTGTGTATGTGTCTATGTGTGTATGTATCTGTGTGTGTGTATGTATCTATGCATGTGCATTATGTATGCATGTAAGTATGTATGTACATTATATGCATATGCATATGCATTATGTATGCAAATGTATGCATGTATGTGTTTATGTGTGTATGTCTCTCTATGTGTGTGTATGCATATATGTGTGTGTATGTGTGTGTATATGTGTCTGTATGTGTGTATGCATGTGTATGTGTGTGTATGCATGTGTATGTGTGTATGTGTCTATGTGTGCATGTGTGTGTATATACTATATGTGTGTGTGTCTATGTGTATGTGTGTGTACCTATGAGTGTGTATGTGTTTATGTGTGTATGTGTCTATGTGTGTGTATGTGTTTATGTGTGTATGTGTATGCATGTATGTGTATGTGTGTGTATGTCTCTCTATGTGTGTGTGTATGCATATGTGTGTGTGTATATGTGTGTCTATGTGTGTATGCATGTGTATGTGTGTGGATGCATCATTATGTGTGTATGTGTCTGTGAGTGTATATGTGTGTGTATGTGTGTGAGCGTCTATGTGTGTGTATGTGTGTGCACGTCTATGTGTATGTGTGTCTATGTGTGTATGTGTGTGTATCTATGAGTATGTATGTGTTCATGTGTGTGTATGTGTCTATGTGTGTATGTATCTGTGTGTGTGTATGTATCTATGCATGTGCATTATGTATGCATGTAAGTATGTATGTACATTATATGCATATGCATATGCATTATGTATGCAAATGTATGCATGTATGTGTTTATGTGTGTATGTCTCTCTATGTGTGTGTATGCATATATGTGTGTGTATGTGTGTGTATATGTGTCTGTATGTGTGTATGCATGTGTATGTGTGTGTATGCATGTGTATGTGTGTATGTGTCTATGTGTGCATGTGTGTGTATATACTATATGTGTGTGTGTCTATGTGTATGTGTGTGTACCTATGAGTGTGTATGTGTTTATGTGTGTATGTGTCTATGTGTGTGTATGTGTTTATGTGTGTATGTGTATGCATGTATGTGTATGTGTGTGTATGTCTCTCTATGTGTGTGTGTATGCATATGTGTGTGTGTGTATATGTGTGTCTATGTGTGTATGCATGTGTATGTGTGTGGATGCATCATTATGTGTGTATGTGTCTGTGAGTGTATATGTGTGTGTATGTGTGTGAGCGTCTATGTGTGTGTATGTGTGTGCGCGTCTTGTGTATGTGTGTCTATGTGTGTATTTGTGTGTATGTGTGTGTGTGTCTGCCTATGTGTGTGTGTGTCTATGCGTGTATATGTGTGTGTGTGAGTGTGTGTGTGCGGCGCATACCTTGTGTATGTCTCGCTTCTCTCTCTCCCTCTCGCGCGCTGTATGTCTCTCTCTCTCTCGGTCTGTATTCTTCCTCGCGTTCAAGGCCCGGCACAAATGTGCCGGGAGAATTGAAATTTTTTTTTTACATTCCAGAGCGTCGCATATGCGACGCTCTGCAGTTTGCCATCGTCGTTAAGTGCGTCGCTAACCTGCGACGCTACTAGCAACACTTCTGGTTTAGCGTCGCTTATGCGACGCTATCGTCGCTTATGCGACGATGCTCGGCAAAAAAAAAATCCGAAATTTTTACCGTCGTTTATGCGACGGTTTTGTCGCATAAGCGACGGTTTTCGTTTTTTTCCCGATTCGGGGGCGTCGCTACGCCCCCCTTTTTCTTGTAGTGTCTCTCTCTCTCTCTCTCTCTCTCTCTCTCTCTCTCTCTCTCTCTCTCTCTCTCTCTCTCTCTCTCTTCTCTCTCTCTCTCTCTCTCTCTCTCTCTCTCTCTCTCTCTCTCTCTCTCTCTCTCTCTCTCTCTCTCCCTCCCTCCTTCCCTCCCTCCCTCCCCTGCATGCCCTGCCATCCCCACTACTCCCACCCACTATCCCCACCATCCCGCATGACCCGCCATCCCCATACTCCTACCCACTATCCCCACCACCCCCGCCCGCAACGCCCTCCCTTCACCCCTCTGCCGCCATCCCCTCTCAGCCCCACCCCGCGTTCCCCGTTGCCCCCTCCAATTGTACTCTACAACAGCACTGGGCCACCCCCTCCCCTCAGCCCCGCATAGTCCTCTCTCTCTGTAGAGATCATGGACAACTTTGAAGCTTTGCTTCCGCTCCTCATTTCAGCACTTCTCTCCAGACACAGGGTAGGAAGCAAAGCTGGAGAGGGAGGAACCAAGAACAGTGAACTAGAACTAGTTGTAAAACAAGATTCTGCGGCTACCAGCGGCGGTAGAGACGACGGAATCATTGTCATGGGAAGGAAGCAGAAGTCCAAGAAGCTACTGCCGTGGCTAGCTTGCGAGGACACAACCCACTATGTGGCCTTGCCCAATTGAATTCCCTCGGTTGCGTCCTCGTGATTATATTTCAAGCATTTCATGCGATTTTGTGAGTTTGGCAGGTGATGCAGGGAACGGTAGAAGTCGCCATCTTCACCTCAATCATGAGCTCTCTCCAAACTCTCTACAATTGATCTGTAATTCAGCGTATGCATTAATAATTAAGAATCGCATTATAGCCCTATCTGTAACTTGTACATAATCCTTTCTGAGACGTCCATTCCATGTCCTACAACTCCAATAGCAGATGCTTAATTCTCGTCTATTAAGATCTGTTTAGCCCTAGAGTAAACACGAGGACGTTACCAAATGGTGGCACAACCTCCCTCATGCACAAGACATTGCTTTCGCAATCAAAAGGTTAGCTAAGTGGCTCCTTCTGAATCCAGCAAGCCTACCCCCTCCACCCCCTCTACCCCCTCATCATTTTCCCCACAACCCCCACACCCACCCCCACCACCATCTCCACGTCCCCCTCCCTTCCCCTCATCTTTTTCCCCCACAAACCCCACCCCCACCACCACCCCCCTCATCTTTTTCCCCACAACTCCCACACCCACCCCCACCCCCACCACCATCTCCACGGTCCCCCTCCATCTCCCTCATCTTTTTCCCCCACAACCCCCACACCCACCCCCACCACCATCTCCACCACCCCCTCATCATTTTCCCCACAACCCCCGCACCCACCCCCACCACCATCTCCACCGTCCCCCTCCATCCCCCTCCCACCACCATCTCCACCACCCCCCCCACCCCCTCATCTTTTAGCATTGTCATTTGTCATTTATATTTTCCCTGAGTAGCTACAATTTTGTGTAACTATTGTTATCGGCTTGCTCACAGAAGTGTTAAAGGGTATATTTCCCTAACGAGAACCTCCCTTGAGTAGGTGACGTACTGGAAGTACATATTCTCTGCTCTTGTTAAAAGAGAATACCCTAGTACCTCCTCTACAATTTGGCACACCCGGTGGGATACTTGCATTTATTTGAGAGGCCCTGAGGATAGTAAATAGTCCTTTTTTTCAGTATTTTTTCCCTATTGCATTTGCAAGTAGGTACATGACACATACACGAGCAGATAAGGAGCCTCTTCATGTACAAAGGAGCCTTAACAAGTCAGCTATATCTTCGACTAGTGAACCTAGTTCCCCTCTAGCCTCCTTGAATTTATCTATTGATTTGGGTGCGACACCACTGTCAAAGGAGAAGCATAGGAGAACATTAGACTTCTTCTCACATGCGTTAGAAGAAACACTAGCGCAAATGGAGGATCTCTCTCATTTACTCCAGACTCAATATCAAGATCCCTACCTTCAAGGGACAAGCTTATGAGGATGTTGATGATAATGTGAGGAGGTTCATCTCCTTATGCCGTGGACGAGGTCTACAGAATAGAGAGGATGCAATGCTGGTACTCTTCCCATCGACATTGGAAGGCCTTGCTAACAAATGGTAGAGTCAATATGCAGATGGTCATTTTGCTACATGGGAGGCTCTGAAGATGGCATTCTCACAGACATTTCGACCTAGTGACTCCTCAGAAAGAGCTCTACACCAGCTCAAGAATCTAAGGCTAAGATCAGGTGAATCCTTCCATGAACTTCACACTAGAACAAAAGCACTTGTTGCACATCTTCCACATGCTCCAAGTGATTTCTTGGTTAAAAAATGGATAGAAAAAGCTTTGCCCCGGTCATCTCAGCAGAAGTTACGTGAATCTCTTAGATTGGATGCAACCCTCAATGATTTTGTTGTAGCAGCATCTCGCATTGAAGAAGCTAGGCAACATTTTGAAGGGGATACACAACCAAATTATGCTCCAGAAATAGACCCTATTGGGCAACTGAGGAAGCAACTAGAAGCATTGAGAATGCAACAAAATCAACAAGAAGAGAAGGTATTGCCACCACTACGTCGCACTGATGATGAAGTAGCCCAACGTCGCCGTGAGTTAGAAGATTTGCGGACCACTCAAGATATAAGAAGGCAGATTTGGTGCACAATATGTAACAACAATGGACATTCCAATGCTAATTGTCCTAACAAGGTAAGCTGTCAATTTTGTGGAAAGGAGGGCCATGAAGCTAGAGACTGTTACTACCTCAAGGGTACACAGCAACGAGGTAACTCTCAAGCTTCGGATTCATATTATGCTAGTACTTCGAATGCACCTAATAGAGAGGAGAACAAACCAACGAAGCCCAAATATAATAGGCTTCTTCTTTTCCCTTCTAGATCTTCTAATTCTTCGTTGAGAAGATTCCACAATATTCCTCAATTCGTGTAACTTTGATTTACACTTGGAGTTCCATGAAATGATCTCACACATAAAATTTATTTCAAGAATCCCTCTTAAGGAATGTGAGACATATATATTCTATAGAATGAGTTTTAAATCTCTAGAATTGGATATCTACACAAAGCGTTACATCTGTTATAAGTAAATTATGTCTATGCCTACAAGACACTAGCAGGGGTGTGGGCTTGATATCTTCTCCTTACTCCTCCTTTGCACATGTAATGTCCTCCTCTACATTTTTCCTAGCTTGCACTACTGCATTTCAGCTCCTTGACCCTTCGATGACTCTCTCGTTGAGCATCCTTAAGTATATCTCTCTTCAAGGACCTGTAAGACTTCCATGCATTTGATGACTCTTCATTTCCTTTTATAGATTTTGAATGCCTCTCTCGACTTTTTCACTGCCTTAGGACTGCATTGCTTGACCTTGCCTAACCTTGCAACTGTCGTATGTGATCTTAGCCATGACTTTTTTCCATGTGAAGGTCTTTTTGACCCCTTTGTCCAGCTAGAGCTTGCATAGTTCACATTTCAACAACATAGACTAATGAGGACATAATAAAGGCCATTTTTGGCATATTTTCTACGACCATACACACTTGATTGTAACTGCTATAGCCATCTCAAAATGTATATATTTCATGTGCAATGACTTATCTCTAGGGGTAGTTGACTTATAGCCTTTATTAAATCAATGGTCTCCTTTGATATGTACAATGACTTGTGCATCACCAACTCACAAGGTACACGAGATAGTAGATGTGTTCCCTAACCCCATAGCTGACACTAACTTGACTTGGCATGATTTTGAGGATAAGTGGAAGCAAAAATATGTAGCCTAGGACCAATAAATTACTTGCAACTTACACACAGAGAATAAGCCCTGATTCATTAAGATTAGTGCCAAATTAACCAGTAAGGAGTGGAGGGAAGTTCTTTAGATATTAACACTAGCGTTGAACTCGGACACTTTAGTGTCCTAAAAAGAGACATTATTTGATGAATTTTTAAGATTACTAGAAGGAATTATTCATAAATGTAAGTATGCAACATGTTAGCATAAGGGTTGAATATTTATAGAAGAATATGGTTTTCTATTATTTATTCACTAATTTTATGATGCTAATTTCTATATTGGTGCAATTGATGTTAGCTAGTGGTTATTTTTCATTAAAATGGGGATCTCACAATTTTCATTGTTTCAAATGCAATAAAATCTCTTATTTTATATACGTAAACATTCTTCTATCAATAATTAGATATTTGTAATGATTCTTACTAGGTTTATGGCATAAAATTAATCTCATATGGTCCATGGAAGTGGTATCATCCATGAATTATTTTGCTAAGTGCTAGTATGAATATGAATCAGGTTTTATTATAAAAATACTATTTGAGATCCTTGAATCTAGAAATATTTGTTTGACAACTTCAGGACTCAAACTTCCTGGTTTTTTCTTCAAGTTAAACAATACTACTGCTTTTGTATGCTAAGAAAAGGCCACTTGATGAGTAAATATTGCATATGTTACATGATCAAAGTTAATATGTTACGTTATTCCATATAAACTAGTTTATAATGTTTATATGATTATTTTGATTGATATTTTATACCTTATATCATTGAGAAAAGCTCTTTTTTAGGATGAATGTTTATTCTCAATAGAGTGGAATACGGCTATTTAATGAAATATTGAATTATTAGTGTATGTGAGATTTGGTTCAAAGACATGAAGACTGTTTTGGATGATAGAATATGATGGTTTTTGACAGTTTTTCGTTTTTAATTTGTGACAGTATGTGTGATTTTAGTTTTTAATTTGTTAGGTTAAAGGACAACTATAGTGTCCAATTTTTGCTACAACACTAGTGTTGAATGAATTCCAAGATGTATTTGCTTGATATTAGCAAGATATGAAAGGATTAGATCCTCGCTTCTACCAGCACCATATAGTTGTTCATCCTGACTCTTAACCAATCAAGCAGACGAGTTATAGGATGAATCCAAATTATGTATAGCTTTATGCAGCAAACTCTCTTTGTATCATGAGACTAGGTGACTCTTACCAATGTGATGTTTTGGGGATCGGACATTTGGTTGTGTAGTTTATTGATGGTTCAAAATTTACTACGCATAATGTACACCATGTACCTTAGTTATCATGCAATTTGATGTCATTTGGTCAACTTGATGACCTTTGTTAGAAGGTGATCTTCTATGTTTACCCCTTTTGCATATCAAAGAGCAATATGCTTATTGCAAAAGGAAGCAAAGTTAGCCCACTTTATCCTTTATTTGTATCATGAAAAGAAAACTTGTTAGCTGTTACTTAACATGCTATGGCTTGTTTTTGGCATGACCATTCGGGCATTATATCGTGTAGTGGAATGGAAAATCTTTCTCATTATGGCTACTTACATGTGTTATCTTTCTCTCATTTTTCATTTTGTGAGCATTTTCAATATGGAAAACAAACTAGGAATGTGCACAAGACAAACATTGACTCTTCAATTCAGCCTTTAGATCTTGTTCATAGAGATGTGTGTGGTCCTATGCCCATAAGGTCATTAGGTGGTTCGCTTTATTTTGTCACTTTCATAGATGATGATACTAGAAAAGCCTCGGTATATCCTATCAAAGAAAAGGATGAGGTATTCCCTACTTTTAGAAAATGGATTGCTTTAGTTGAGATTCAAAAATGAACTATGCTTAAGGCTTTACATTCACATAATGGGGGTGAGTATAGCTCACATGAATTTAGTCTTTTCTATTAGTCTAGAGGAATTCTTAGAGAGTTCAAAACTCTGTATATCCCAGTACAGAATGTGTAGCTGAAAGGACGAATAGAACTATTCTGGATAGAGTAGTTTCCATGTTGCATCATGCAAGCCTTTCACAAGGCTTTTGGGAAGAAGAAATATTGGCCGTAATTGATGTGATTTACCTTTCACCTAGTAGTGCCAAAGGTCTAAAGGTGGCACAAGTGTTATGGATAGGGAAGCCACCATATTTAGATGCACATTGACTCTTCAATTCAACCTTTCGAACTCATTCATATAGATGTGTGTGGTCCTATTCCCACAAGGTCATATGTGGTTCTCTTTAGATTGTCAATTTCATAGATAATGCTACTAGAAAGTGTGGGTATATCCTATCAAATCAAAGGATGAGGTATTACCTAGCTTTAAAAATGGCTTGGTCTAGTTGAAACTCAAGAAGGAATTAAGCTCAAGGGTCTACTTTCAGATAATGAAGGTGAGTGTAATGCACATGAGTTAATCCTTTTCTATCAGTATAGAGGAGTTTGTAGAGATTTTACAAATCCTCATACCCTAATACATAATGTTGTACTTGAGATGATAAGTAAAACTATTCAAAACAAATTAGTACCTATCAAAAATACTTATCAATCTATTGTTGGTAGTGTCATGTAAGCATATATATATATATATATATATATATATATATATATATATATATATATATATATATATATATATATATATATATATATATATATATATATATATATATATATATATATATATATATATATATATATATATATATATATATATATATATATATATATATATATATATATGCAATCCTGGCAAGAAGAATTAGGAAGTAGTCAAGATGATTTTGCGATATCTAAGATGATTTTGGGGGAGAGCAAAGGAGCGAGAAGGAGGATCAACAAGGGAAGCTTCCTAGCAAGCAACAGAATGTGAAGGAGAAGTGAAATATGAACTAGTACCCTTGCATGAAGGAGCAAGCATGAAGCACGAACAAAACCCTAGCTTGAAGCTTCTCGTTGTTCTGCCATCCTCCACATGAACAGAGTTGGGTGGAATCATGGGTTATCAAAGAACTACTGAATACGCTTCTGGCATGAAGTTAAAGGAGACTTGATATTAAAAACTCTTTGCAAATTATAAAGTAGCTTTCTTTGGAAATAAATTTCCCTCTACTAGGTTTTCGTTGAACATTGACGTCTAATTCCAGTAGAAATGAGTTTTATAGTTTGAACAGAATAACTCATAAGTGCTCATGTGCTCTTCCATCAAGGAGTCATTCTTAGTAGGTCTCATAGACATGTGATAATTATTTAGGTTAATGCAATTGTAAGAGGTTTTCTTTTTGTTTGTAAACGGTGGCATTTCTTTAGGATAGAAGTCCTCCGGGGTAAAGCCAACAATTTAAGATACTTAAAAAAGATATATTTTGTATTCATGAGTATACGAAAAGAGAGGTTGTAGTCGGAAACTGGTTAAGATACTTAAAAAGAGACGTACAACTATTTTGTTTTGCGGTATGCAGTGTAGTAATGGAGGTACCAAATTCAAATGAAATAGATAAAGGTAGGACTGCTATAATTATTGTGAAAGAGAGCCTTCACTGCTCGTTCTTTGTTCCCTTGCGCTACATGTATGATGCCAGTCCATAGCTCATTGAATCTCACATGGATGGCATACAAGTCGAGAATGCGTTGGGTGGATTAAGGTAGGATCCAGCGTTCACGGTGAGATTAAATATGACAGAATTAAATTTGTGAGTGAAATGTATGCCATCCCAGTTGATGAAAGTATTAGGATTCGCGCACAGAGTATCAAGAGTCGTGGTAGATAATGCGTTGCAAAACAAGAGTGGGTTGTATCTGTATGGGAAAAGAGGCCCCGCACCACAACATGCCTGCAGAGTATTTGAGAACCCTGCGAAAGCAAGCAAGGAATTAGAGTTCATGAAGAACAGCTACGGTATTTGGTTTGAAGTTTTGATGTAAATAAGAGAAAAGAACAAGGGATGAGACATCGCAAATGAGGGAATTCTAGCGGTACCGCGAAGAAACATAAACAGAGTATATTGCCTAGATGTACTCACAAGCTCACTGATGGCCACGCGCGATCTTTAATGATACACGTACGCACGCACAAGCATAGATGCAGAAATATACTACGCAGGTAGGCATCGCCATATATTATGCTGCATGACATGTTGATAGATCAGCAGGAGCATCGGTAGTTACCGTAGGAAGAGCTATTTCCAATGACTTGAGTGTAAGCAGCGTAATAATCCAAGAAAGAAAACGTGGCGTCTGTGTAGTTCAAGCGAAGCTGATTCACAAGATTCAATAAGCTCAACCCATGGTTGTAGGAGAGCGTATTAATGTCCGTCAAGCAGCCATTACTGTCCTTAGCGCCGAGTAGAAATGTTGACAATAGTGATGGAGAGCATCCAAGAGGAGTGACTCCTATGTAAAGAAAATTGCGGGCTCCGTTTGCGTAGAGAACCTGCACAGAAAAAGAAATAACACAATGACCACACAAAAACTAAGGTGCGCTGTTCATCACAGCATACATTCTGGGTGTCTGGTCTTTTACTAGTTGAGCGCGTGGATTGAGAACCTCCACTATACATATTTCCTAGTCTACCGTTCTAGAGTACTGTTATGCATATGAGTAACAAAAATAACAGCAGACGTAGTAGAGATGTGCATGCAGATACATATTTCCTAGTCTACCGTTCTAGAGTACTGTTATGAATATGAGTAGCAAAAATAACAGCAGACGTAGTAGAGATGTGCATGCAGTATTAGTAACAAAGCAAAGGATGGATGGAACTCGTGATCATCAGTAGTAAGTACCTACCTCTGTTGCATTTCTTATTTTGGCGATAACAAGGGGAATGAAATTTGTCGCGACATAGGAGGGGCTGTACAGGAAGCTGGTCAAGGCAACGATGTAGTCATTGCCACCGATCTCAATCACATAGAGGCTATTGTCGTGAGAAGTATTATTGGACGGATTTGGAGGCGGGGTTGTCGTGGACTTGAGCGTAAGGTGCCACCCAATTTGTACGTCTAATGACAAGGTTGTGAGGGGTATGAGGAGTCTACTATTGAGGGACGACGCAGTCTGTGCGGTGGCACCCGATACTGCATAGTTCACTCCAGTGCTAAAGTTTGCGGAAGAGTTGAGATATGGATTGAGGAGTGGCAAGCCTATCCGTGTTGCTGTGTAAAGCATCACCATCATCAGCAAAAACAAAGTTAGAGGTCACACCAAGAGAAATCGATGACATAGAACATAAAAGCGTATGCCAATGAAGAAAAACTAAGTGCGTGTGTAGTGAAGAAATCTAAATGATGTGTGCAATGACATTGATGAAGCTGATGGGATGCTGATGCTCGAAATCGACTTTTAATTGCGGAAATCGTTTGATGTCGCACAAATATGAATGTTTTATAGAGTCATCGAACGCGTTGATGGAGCTCTGTCCACCGTTGAGCATTGTCACGCACAAGTATGATGGTCCATGCCATCCATCCCACGAGTAATGGAATCCTAGGCCTGCTTCACTACTTGATCGATCGAATTTTGGTTGGGTGAATATTGCAAGAAGGGATGGTGCAATAGACCAAAAGAAACCATGTCAATAGTGGCGGAAAGACGAGATTCAGCAGTAGCTGATGAAGAAGCACATGACTGTGGCGGCAAGCAAGAAGTTATCCAATACATGAAACAAAGGGAAATCTGAAACAGCTGGGTTCTCAAAGAATACTAGTTTTCTGGTGGCGGTAGCGGACCTAAGAAGTCGACGAGAAGCAAGCCGTCGCTGAAGCGATCGAACGGATAACCAGGAACCGTTTCGCCATAGGGCCTCGAAGAAGTTCGCGTGAAGAAGATGTTGCCCGTCAAGTTTCCATTGCCGGTGTCCGAAAGAGAGTCTCCGAATACGAAGAGCGCAGGATAGCAGGGTGCCGCAGCGACGCCAACAGCATTTAATCCTCCCACAATACAGCAAGAAGCTACCGCAATGGCGGTGGAGATGTTCAGCAGAAACCTCCCCTTCCTGGGCACCACACACATGGTCATGTCTTTGGTTATGCTGCTCCTGCTGCTTTCGTTAGCTCTGCTTTGCTTTCGCTTCGCAGTGTGCGCACAAGGAGAGGCGGACCCATTTTGTAGGTCGTCTGTGCTGTCTTGCTCCCCTCGCGTTCGCCTTCACGGATGGCTTTTCGCAGAAATCAGATGAAAAGCGGTTATTGTCAGTTCACTTCTCCTTCTATACTCTACATTGCCCATTTTGGGAGAGAGAGAGAGTAAATGCAAGAACAATATCAAGGAATTGCCGCAAAAGCAAAGAAAATCGGAACCAAAAAGAGAGAGAACACGTTCAAACCTCGAAACGGTTGGGCTTTAGAAAGGTGCGATTTTAATATAATGACGCTAGTGAACCGCTCCCTTCAACATTCTTGGGGTACTTGTCTAATGCCCATTACTTAAAGTTAATGAAGCGGCTGACTCTAATATTAACGAAGTGGCCAATCATGAACAAACAACCCGAGGTATGAAGAAAAAACTTGATTCTACTATGAAATAGACGAAAAAATGTGGAAGGAATTTCAGCTCATCCGATGTACTTATTGAAGAAGTATTTAATCCGTTTGATGCCTGTGACGATAAGTTGAATGTTGTATGTTGTATGTTGTATGTTGTATGGCTATTGTTGTATGTTGTATGGCTATTGAGGATAAGTTGAATGGTATGAATTACCCATTGTGGGTTTATATGATGCATCATGCATTGGTCGCAAAAGGACTATGGAATATTGTTCAGGGTGTTAAAAAACATCCTATTACACCTGGGAATATAAGTAGTAAAAATATAAGGATGCTTGGGATACACTTAGCACATTGTAACAAGATAGGAATGAGGGTTGTGTTGCTTACCTCTAAAAATAGTTGGAGAGTGAGCACATGAATGAAGGCGATTCTATGGATAGTTTTCTGACAAAGATCAAGGATTCGATGGAGCAATTGATTTTTGCTGATGAAATCCTTCCTGAAACTTCACTTGTGCAGAGAATTTTGCATGGTCTTCCTGATTCATATAAGAGTTTTACTTCTACTCTTTGTTTTACTTCTACCATCATACTATTTCTTTCGATCCTATCAAGAACAAGACTATCTTAAACAACTACCTAAATTATTATCTAAATGGATCTTTGGGTTGGTTTAGGGTTCATGGTGGCGTGTTGAGTGGTGCGTGGAGCCCCCTTCTATGTGAATGTCTTGAAACTCTAATCGATAGGACCTCCCAAATCTACCGCGGACACTTCCGGTATGCATACTTCTTCTCTACCCTCTAATACCAATAAAGGGAAGAGCAAAGTCGATTAGGTTGATATTAACGTTGATTTCGGATGATGACAATAAAGATGAAGCATAACCAGCATAACCAGCCGTGGTAGTTAACCCTCTCAAGTTGTTCTAAAGAGTTGAATAAAATCTAATTAAGACAAGAGAGGATTGTTCAGCAGTTTCAGTATTTGCAAAATAATTATTTTCTATTTTTCTTTGACCATTCAAATAGTACTCTCCAAGTCATTAGTGAGGGATGATGATTAATTAAAAATAAGCTTGTGAATTTTCTAAAAGGTTTCTAGGTTTTAACCCCAAAGGATCTAAGCCCTAACAAATCCTTGTCTGGGTAGATTTCTCTTATATTTTCAATGAGTATTATCCTTGATTTATAGGTCTTGGCTCAATCCTTCGTAAAGTTCTTGGGAATCAATCAAGAGGATTCATCAACCGGAAATGGGATCCACAAATTTTAGTTGAATAGATACTTCAAAAGAAATAAGAACTTCCTTGTTTATCAAAGATTCAGATGGGAAAAGCTTGCATGAGGAGAAGGTTGTTTATAAGAATGTAGCACATCCCTCTCTTCTCTCTCTCTCTCTCTCTCTCTCTCTCTCTCTCTCTCTCTCTCTCTCTCTCTCTCTCTCTCTCTCTCTCTCTCTCTCTCTCTCTCTCTCTCTCTCTCTCTCTCTCTCTCTCTCTCTCTCTCTCTCTCTCTCTCTCTCTCTCTCTCTCTCTCTCTCTCTCTCTCTCTCTCTCTCTCTCTCTCTCTCTCTCTCTCTCTCTCTCTCTCTCTCTCTCTCTCTCTCTCTCTCTCTCTCTCTCTCTCTCTCTCTCTCTCTCTCTCTCTCTCTCTCTCATCTCTCTCTCTCTCTCTCTCTCATCTCTCTCTCTCTCTCTCTCTCTCTCTCTCTCTCTCTCTCTCTCTCTCTCTCTCTCTCTCTCTCTCTCTCTCTCTCTCTCTCCTCCCTCCCTCCCTCCCTCCCTCCCTCCCTCCCTCCCTCCCTCCCTCCCTCCCTCCCTCCCTCCCTCCCTCCCTCCCTCCCTCCCTCCCTCCCTCCCTCCCTCCCTCCCTCCCTCCCTCCCTCCCTCCCTCCCTCCCTCCCTCCCTCCCTCCCTCCCTCCCTCCCTCCCTCCCTCCCTCCCTCCCTCCCTCCCTCCCTCCCTCCCTCCCTCCCTCCCTCCCTCCCTCCCTCCCTCCCTCCCTCCCTCCCTCCCTCCCTCCCTCCCTCCCTCTCTCTCTCTCTCTCTCTCTCTCTCTCTCTCTCTCTCTCTCTCTCTCTCTCTCTCTCTCTCTCTCTCTCTCTCATCTCTCTCTCTCTCTCTCTCTCTCTCTCTCTCTCTCTCTCTCTCTCTCTCTCTCTCTCTCTCTCTCTCTCTCTCTCTCTCTCTCTCTCTCTCTCTCTCTCTCTCTCTCTCTCTCTCTCTCTCTCTCTCTCTCTCTCTCTCTCTCTCTCTCTCTCTCTCTCTCTCTCTCCTCTCTCTCCTCTCTCCTCTCCCTCTCCCTCTCCCTCTCCCTCTCCCTCTCCCTCTCCCTCTCCCTCTCCCTCTCCCTCTCCCTCTCCCTCTCCCTCTCCCTCTCCCTCTCCCTCTCCCTCTCCCTCTCCCTCTCCCTCTCCCTCTCCCTCTCCCTCTCCCTCTCTCTCTCTCTCTCTCTCCTCTCTCTCTCTCTCTCTCTCTCTCTCTCTCTCTCTCTCTCTCTCTCTCTCTCTCTCTCTCTCTCTCTCTCTCTCTCTCTCTCTCCTCTCTCTCTCTCTCTCTCTCTCTCTCTCTCTCTCTCTCTCTCTCTCTCTCTCTCTCTCTCTCTCTCTCTCTCTCTCTCTCTCTCTCTCTCCCTCCCTCCCTCCCTCCCTCCCCTGCATGCCCTGCCATCCCCACTACTCTCGCCCACTATCCCCACCATCCCGCATGACCCGCCATCCCCATACTCCTACCCACTATCCCCACCACCCCCGCCCGCAACGCCCTCCCTTCACCCCTCCCCCGCCATCCCCTCTCAGCCCCACCCCGCGTTCCCCGTTGCCTCCTCCAATTGTACTCTACAACAGCACTCGGCCACCCCCTCCCCTCAGCCCCGCATAGTCCTCTCTCTCTGTAGAGATCATGGACAACTTTGAAGCTTTGCTTCTGCTCCGCATTTTAGCACTTCTCTCCAGACACAGGGTAGGAAGCAAAGCTGGAGAGGGAGGAACCAAGAACAGTGAACTAGAACTAGTTGTAAAACAAGATTCTGCGGCTACCAGCGGCGGTAGAGACGACGGAATCATTGTCATGGGAAGGAAGCGGAAGTCCAAGAAGCTACTGCCGTGGCTAGCTTGCGAGGACACAACCCACTATGTGGCCTAGAGTAAACACGAGCACGTTACCAAATGGTGGCACAACCTCCCTCGTGCACAAGACATTGCTTTCGCAATCAAAAGGTTAGCTAAGTGGCTCCATCTGAATCCAACAAGCCTACCCCTCCACCCCCTCTACCCCCTCATCATTTTCCCCACAACCCCCACACCCACCCCCACCACCATCTCCACGTCCCCCTCCCTTCCCCTCATCTTTTTCCCCCACAAACCCCACCCCCACCACCAACCCCCTCATCTTTTTCCCCACAACTCCCACACCCACCCCCACCCCCACCACCATCTCCACAGCCCCCCTCCATCTCCCTCATCTTTTTCCCCCACACCCACCCCCACCACCATCTCCACCACCCCCTCATCATTTTCCCCACAACCCCCGCACCCACCCCCACCACCATCTCCACCGTCCCCCTCCATCCCCCTCCCACCACCATCTCCACCACCCCCCCCACCCCCTCATCTTTTAGCATTGTCATTTGTCATTTATATTTTCCCTGAGTAGCTACAATTCTGTGTAACTATTGTTATCGGCTTGCTCACAGAAGTGTTAAAGGGTATATTTCCCTAACGAGAACCTCCCTTGAGTAGGTGACGTACTGGAAGTACATATTCTCTGCTCTTGTTAAAAGCGAATACCCTAGTACCTCCTCTAATTTTTGGCACACCCGGTGGGATACTTGCATTTATTTGAGAGGCCCTGAGGATAGTAAATAGTCCTTTTTTTCAGTATTTTTGCCCTATTGCATTTGCAAGTAGGTACATGACACATACACGAGCAGATAAGGAGCCTCTTCATGTACAAAGGAGCCTTAACAAGTCAGCTATATCTTCGACTAGTGAACCTAGTTCCCCTCTAGCCTCCTTGAATTTATCTATTGATTTGGGTGCGACACCATAGTCAAAGGACAAGCATAGGAGAACATTAGACTTCTCCTCAGATGCGTTAGAAGAAACACTAGCGCAAATGGAGGATCTCTCTCATTTACTCCAGACTCAATATCAAGATCCCTACCTTCAAGGGACAAGCTTATGAGGATGTTGATGATAATGTGAGGAGGTTCATCTCCTTATGCCGTGGACGAGGTCTACAGAATAGAGAGGATGCAATGTTGGTACTCTTCCCATCGACATTGGAAGGCCTTGCTAACAAATGGTAGAGTCAATATGCAGATGGTCATTTTGCTACATGGGAGGCTCTGAAGATGGCATTCTCACAGACATTTCGACCTAGTGACTCCTCAGAAAGAGCTCTACACCAGCTCAAGAATCTAAGGCTAAGATCAGGTGAATCCTTCCATGAACTTCACACTAGAACAAAAGCACTTGTTGCACATCTTCCACATGCTCCAAGTGATTTCTTGGTTAAAAAATGGATAGAAAAAGCTTTGCCCAAGTCATCTCAGCAGAAGTTACGTGAATCTCTTAGATTGGATGCAACCCTCAATGATTTTGTTGTAGCAGCATCTCGCATTGAAGAAGCTAGGTAACATTTTGAAGGGGATACACAAACAAATTATGCTCCAGAAATAGACCCTATTGGGCAACTGAGGAAGCAACTAGAAGCATTGAGAATGCAACAAAATCAACAAGAAGAGAAGGTATTGCCACCACTACGTCGCACTGATGATGAAGTAGCCCAACGTCGCCGTGAGTTAGAAGATTTGCGGACCACTCAAGATATAAGAAGGCAGATTTGGTGCACATTATGTAACAACAATGGACATTCCAATGCTAATTGTCCTAACAAGGTAAGCTGTCAATTTTGTGGAAAGGAGGGCCATGAAGCTAGAGACTGTTACTACCTCAAGGGTACACAGCAACGAGGTAACTCTCAAGCTTCGGATTCATATTATGCTAGTACTTCAAATGCACCTAATAGAGAGGAGAACAAACCAACGAAGCCCAAATATAATAGGCTAAGGATCACTACACCAAAGATCACTTCCAGAAGATGCACCTCCTTGTTAGCATTGTCCAGAGGCTAAGGATCACTACACCAAAGATTGCCCAAGAAGCCATCCTGCTCCAATCCACATGATTGCAGTCTCTCCACAAGAAGAAGGTATGACCACTCAGTCTTATGTTGTTTCATCCTCTGCAATGCCCATGATGACTAGAGCCAGACAAGCAGCAACAATCCGTAGAGAGGAACAACAAGGATTCCAGGATAAAGAGGAGGAAAAGAAAGTTGGGTGGAAGGGCCAAGCAGAAATTGAAGGATCTTATGAAAGGATGGCTACTTCTCTAAAGGACCAACCGACAAGTCTGCAAGAAGACACTCACGAGGTAAACATCGAACAGATCTTGAAAGGTATTCATCACAAGGTTAGTCTGTACGAACTCATAAAGATGGATTCAAAAATAAGAAGTGACCTATTAAATATTGTACACTCTGCTTACTTGAGCCAACCACCTAGCATAGATGGTTTCATGGTTGATTTTCCCTTTGCACCCGTGGCAAACTACCAAAGCTCAAGGTTATCTCTTCTTATAAAGGATGAAGCTCTCACAGGTGTGATTATAGATGGAGGCTCTACCATTAATTTGATGCCAGATTTCACAATGAGGAAACTGAATTTGAACCCCACCACGATGGCACCATTCACAGTTACCCTAGCAGATAAATATCGAGTTGCACCTCTTTGCATTATTGAAAAGGTACTCATGATAGTACAGGGTTGCCACTTTGTTCTAGATTTTGTTGTTATTGCACTTCCACAGGAGACTTCTTACCCTTTACTCCTAGGGAGACCTTAGCTGAGGCAAGCAAAAGCTTTGCAAGATTGGGGAAAAAACAAACTGTGGATTTCAACAAGCACCAATGGCCAACTGCAACTACATTTGGAAGAAGGATTCGACTCAAGAAAAACTACTCGGTATACTATGGACACTCAGGAGATGCCCTCTCTACCCCAAGAAGAAGATACATTATTGAATTGGATGATGCAAAGTGCAAAGTGTTGCATTGTGGAAATCAATGAAATAGAGGAAGAAGTTGCAGATGAAGGAGTTGCAGGAAAATGACATAAAATTCTCAAGGAGTTGGAGAATGAGAGTTTGCAGGAGAATACAAACATTGTATGGGCAACAACTATAGAAGTTTGAGAAAAGAAAAGTTATGAGCCTGAATGCAGAGAAGATCTCCCCTTTTCGGATATACCTCAAGGATGGACGAGAGAACAAATTGTAGAATATAAGCTAAATTCCACTCTTGCATACAGTGGAGATGATTTCTCAAGTAAGACCAGTCCTGAAACACTAGTTCAAGAAGTAAATTTAGGGGATGAAGAGAGTCCTCAAGTAGTCCACTTGGCCTCTTGCCTATGGCATTATGCCGCTTTACTGCAGAAGGTAACTTCTTTACTTTTTGCCTACAAAAATGTCTTCGCATGGTCCTACAAAGATCTAACATGGATACCAGAGGAGCTTGGATTACAGCGGATACCCTTAGTTGAGGGAGCCGCACCTACAAGAAGTAGGCCATATCGACTCAATCCAAAGTATGCAGAGGGGGTAAAGTTGGAAATTTCAAAACTAGAAGAAGCAGGTATAATTGTTCCAGTAGAACATTCCAGGTGGCTTTCTTCTATGGTTATTGTACCTAAGAAAAATAGTGGAAAAATAAGAGTCTACATTGATTTTCGTGCCTTAAATAAAGTGACTGTTCAAGATGGATTTCCTCAGTCCTTTACAGAGCAAGTACTTGAGGACGTAGTTGGTCACACTTTGTATAGCTTCTTGGATGGTTTTAGTGGCTACAATCAGCTAGTGATCCATCCTCATGATAGGTACAAAAGAGCCTTTGTTACTCCATGCGGCACTTATGTCTATACTCGCATGGTTGTTGGCTTGAAGAATGCACCAGCTTCATTTAATAGAACAATGTATCTAATATTGGGCAAGTGGTTAACAACCTTTCTCCACATTTTCATGGATGACTTTTTAGTGTTTTCAGGCACACATAGAAGAGCAGCAGTTCAAGATTTCCATGATCATTTGGAAAATCTAATGGAAATCTTTGAGCAATATCTCAAAACAGGTTTGAAGTTAAATCTTGCTAAATGTAATTCTTTGGTCACCAAGGGCACTCTTCTTGGTCACATAGTATCTGTTGAAGGGATAACGGTTGACCCTGCAAAGGTTACTGCTATTCTTTCCATGCCTATTCCACAAAGCCCGAAGGAAGTGAAAAGTTTTTTGGGCCATGCAGGATACCATAGAAGATTCATACGAATGTATTCAAAAATAGCTAAGCCCTTGTCAAGGCTGACCAGTAAAAAGGTTCCCTCTCATGGAATGCTGAAGCTGAGAAAGCATTTTGTGAACTAAAATTGAGGTTATGTACTGCTCCACTTTTAAGTGTTCCTAACTAGTCATTGGAGTTTCATGTGCATACAAATTCCAGTCTTCATGCTATTGGTGCAGTTCTAGCTCAACCATCATCACACAAGGTTGATAGACCTATCTCCTATGCCAGCAGATTACTCACCAAGGTAGAAAGGAATTACAGTACAACAGAAAGGGAAGGGTTTGGCTATTGTATTTGCTCTTCAGAAGTTTCGGCATTACCTTCTCGATGTACATTTTATAGTCATATGTGACCATCAACCCTTGAAGTACTTGATAAACAAACCTAGAGTGGCTAGAAGGGTTTAGAGATGGTTACTCCTATTTCAAGAATTTAACTTTGATATTCATATTAAGCTAGGAAGAGAGCACTACATGGCACATCAAGTGTCGAAGATTGCAATGAGCGAGAAGGCAACATGTATTAATGATGAACTGGTGGATAGTAATCTCTTCCTAGTAGCAACTCAGACTGATTGGTATGATGGAATTCTCAATTTTCTTACTACTGGAAAACTCTTGGAGCATTTGACACCTATAGAAAAAGAAGATTACTCCTTAAAACCAATGCGTACTCACTCATAAATGGGAATTTATATAGATATTGTCAAGATGATATCTTGAGAAAGTGTGTTCATCCATAGGAAGTAAACCTTTTGCTTGAGGCAGCACACAGTGAAGGGCATCTAAAAGGAGAAGAATTGGCTCACAGAATCATCCACAAAGGATTATGGTGGCCTCATATTTACAAGGATGCGATCAAGTTTGCTAAAGAATGCCACATTTGCTAGAGATGTGCTCATACGCCAACCAGATTGAATTTCCAACCATTAGTCATATCTACAGGATGGCTCCCATTTGAACGATCGGGTCTTGATTTCATAGGACCTATTAGTCCAACTGGTCACCCTGGGGGTAAGAAGTATATTTTGATGGCCACATGTTATGCAACTAAATGGATAGAGGCTAAAGCTACTGTGGACTGCATGGCTTTAAAAGTAGTTAAGTTTTTGTATAAACGTATTTTCTCAGGATTTGGTTGCCCACTCAAATAAGGGGACACATTTTGTGAATCAATTGCTCCAATTTATATTTGAAAGGTACAAGGTCTTCTATAAAAAATCTTGTGCCTACTATCCAAGGGAAAATGGCCAAGCAGAGAGCTCCAATAAGATTTTGATCGGATTCCTGTGCAAATTATCTTTTGATCATCAAAGCTTTTGGCCACAAGCATTGATCGGTGCAATTTGGGCTTTCAGAACTACAAAGAGGGGAACCACTGGCGAGAGTCCATTTGGCTTAGTATATGGAAAAGTGGCATTAGCACCATTCGAATTTATTATCAAAAGAGAGCACTTGGAGCCAAAACCATTGGAATTGAACCTCCCATTAGGAGATTGGTGGCATTAAAAGAATATAGAGAAGGAGCAATGCAAAAACTCCAGGTAACACAGAAAGAGCGCAAGAGATTGCATGACAGGTATCTTAGGTCCAATGAAGTACAGGAAGGATCCTTGGTTCTGGTGCATCAAATTCTAGCAGTTTCAACCAAATTGGCACCCAAATGGATAGGGCCATACAGAGTGATAAAGGTATTACCACATGGAGTAGTGCATCCAGAGCACTTGCAGGGTAAGAAGATACCCCTGGTCAACATCTCCAAGGTAAAGAATTACCTGAATTAAGTTCAAAGGCAACCACTTTGTTCATTTCATGTAGTATTTGCAGTTTGTTTTGGTTTTATTGAAATAAGCAAATAAGGACAAATTGCACCCGGACGATGCAAAGTCTTGATGTGGGGGTCTTTAGCATATCCCCCTTCTCTCTCTCTCTCTCTCTCTCTGTCTCTCTCTCTCTCTCTCTCTCTCTCTCTCTCTCTCTCTCTCTCTCTCTCTCTCTCTCTCTCTCTCTCTCTCTCTCTCTCTCTCTCTCTCTCTCTCTCTCTCTCTCTCCAACTCTCTCTCTCTGTCTCTCTCTCTCTCTCTCTCTCTCTCTCTCTCTCTCTCTCTCTCTCTCTCTCTCTCTCTCTCTCTCTCTCTCTCTCTCTCTCTCTCTCTCTCTCTCTCTCTCTCCCTCCCTCCCTCCCTCCCTCCCTCCCTCCCTCCTCCCTCCCTCCCTCCCTCCCTCCCTCCCTCCCTCCCTCCCTCCCTCCCTCCCTCCCTCCCTCCCTCCCTCCCTCCCTCCCTCTCCCTCCCCCTCCCTCTCCCTCCCCCTCCCTCCCTCCCTCTCCCCCTCCCTCCTCTCTCTCTCTCTCTCTCTCTCTCTCTCTCTCTCTCTCTCTCTCTCTCTCTCTCTCTCTCTCTCTCGTCTCTCTCTCTCTCTCTCTCTCTCTCTCTCTCTCTCTCTCTCTCTCTCTCTCTCTCTCTCTCTCTCTCTCTCTCTCTCTCTCTCTCTCTCTCTCTCTCTCTCTCTCTCTCTCTCTCTCTCTCTCTCTCTCTCTCTCTCTCTCTCTCTCTCTCTCTCTCTCTCTCTCTCTCTCTCTCTCTCTCTCTCTCTCTCTCTCTCTCTCTCTCTCTCTCTCTCTCTCTCTCTCTCTCTCTCTCTCTCTCTCTCTCTCTCTCTCTCTCTCTCTCTCTCTCTCTCTCTCTCTCTCTCTCTCTCTCTCTCTCTCTCTCTCTCTCTCTCTCTCTCTCTCTCTCATCTCTCTCTCTCTCTCTCTCTCTCTCTCTCTCTCTCTCTCTCTCTCTCTCTCTCTCTCTCTCTCTCTCTCTCTCTCTCCTCTCTCTCTCTCTCTCTCTCTCTCTCTCTCTCTCTCTCTCTCTCTCTCTCTCTCTCTCTCTCTCTCTCTCTCTCTCTCTCTCTCTCTCTCTCTCTCCTCTCCTCTCCTCTCCTCTCCCTCTCCCTCTCCCTCTCCTCTCTCTCTCTCTCTCTCTCTCTCTCTCTCTCTCTCTCTCTCTCTCTCTCTCTCTCTCTCTCTCTCTCTCTCTCTCTCTCTCTCTCTCTCTCTCTCTCTCTCTCTCTCTCTCTCTCTCTCTCTCTCTCTCTCTCTCTCTCTCTCTCTCTCTCTCTCTCTCTCTCTCTCTCTCTCTCTCTCTCTCTCTCTCTCTCTCTCTCTCTCTCTCTCTCTCTCTCTCTCTCTCTCTCTCTCTCTCTCTCTCTCTCTCTCTCTCTCTCTCTCTCTCTCTCTCTCTCTCTCTCTCTCTCTCTCTCTCTCTCTCTCCCTCCCTCCCTCCCTCCCTCCCTCCCCTGCATGCCCTGCCATCCCCACTACTCCCGCCCACTATCCCCACCATCCCGCATGACCTGCCATCCCCATACTCCTACCCACTATCCCCACCACCCCCGCCCGCAATGCCCTCCCTTCACCCCTCCCTCGCCATCCCCTCTCAGCCCCAGCCCGCGTTCCCCGTTGCCCCCTCCAATTGTACTCTACAACAGCACTCGGCCACCCGCTCCCCTCAGCCCCGCATAGTCCTCTCTCTCTGTAGAGATCATGGACAACTTTGAAGCTTTGCTTCCGCTCCTCATTTCAGCACTTCTCTCCAGACACAGGGTAGGAAGCAAAGCTGGAGAGGGAGGAACCAAGAACAGTGAACTAGAACTAGTTGTAAAACAAGATTCTGCGGCTACCAGCGGCGGTAGAGACGACGGAATCATTGTCATGGGAAGGAAGCGGAAGTCCAAGAAGCTACTGCCGTGGCTAGCTTGCGAGGACACAACCCACTATGTGGCCTTGCCCAATCGAATTCCCTCGGTTGCGTCCTCGTGATTATATTTCAAGCATTTCATGCGATTTTGTGAGTTTGGCAGGTGATGCAGGGAACGGTAGAAGTCGCCATCTTCACCTCAATCATGAGCTCTCTCCAAACTCTCTACAATTGATCTGTAATTCAGCGTATGCATTAATAATTAACAATCGCATTATAGCCCTATCTGTAACTTGTACATAATCCTTTCTGAGACGTCCATTCCATGTCCTACAACTCCAATAGCAGATGCTTAATTCTCGTCTATTAAGATCTGTTTAGCCCTAGAGTAAACACGAGGACGTTACCAAATGGTGGCACAACCTCCCTCATGCACAAGACATTGCTTTCGCAATCAAAAGGTTAGCTAAGTGGCTCCATCTGAATCCAGCAAGCCTACCCCCTCCACCCCCTCTACCCCCTCATCATTTTCCCCACAACCCCCACACCCACCCCCACCACCATCTCCACGTCCCCCTCCCTTCCCCTCATCTTTTTCCCCCACAAACCCCACACCCACCACCACCCCCCTCATCTTTTTCCCCACAACTCCCACACCCACCCCCACCCCCACCACCATCTCCACGGTCCCCCTCCATCTCCCTCATCTTTTTCCCCCACAACCCCCACACCCACCCCCACCACCATCTCCACCACCCCCTCATCATTTTCCCCACAACCCCCGCACCCACCCCCACCACCATCTCCACCGTCCCCCTCCATCCCCCTCCCACCACCATCTCCACCACCCCCCCCCACCCCCTCATCTTTTAGCATTGTCATTTGTCATTTATATTTTCCCTGAGTAGCTACAATTCTGTGTAACTATTGTTATCGGCTTGCTCACAGAAGTGTTAAAGGGTATATTTCCCTAACGAGAACCTCCCTTGAGTAGGTGACGTACTGGAAGTACATATTCTCTGCTCTTGTTAAAAGCAAATACCCTAGTACCTCCTCTACAATTTGGCACACCCGGTGGGATACTTGCATTTATTTGAGAGGCCCTGAGGATAGTAAATAGTCCTTTTTTTCAGTATTCTTGCCCTATTGCATTTGCAAGTAGGTACATGACACATACACGAGCAGATAAGGAGCCTCTTCATGTACAAAGGAGCCTTAACAAGTCAGCTATATCTTCGACTAGTGAACCTAGTTCCCCTCTAGCCTCCTTGAATTTATCTATTGATTTGGGTGCGACACCACTGTCAAAGGAGAAGCATAGGAGAACATTAGACTTCTCCTCAGATGCGTTAGAAGAAACACTAGCGCAAATGGAGGATCTCTCTCATTTACTCCAGACTCAATATCAAGATCCCTACCTTCAAGGGACAAGCTTATGAGGATGTTGATGATAATGTGAGGAGGTTCATCTCCTTATGCCGTGGACGAGGTCTACAGAATAGAGAGGATGCAATGCTGGTACTCTTCCCATCGACATTGGAAGGCCTTGCTAACAAATGGTAGAGTCAATATGCAGATGGTCATTTTGCTACATGGGAGGCTCTGAAGATGGCATTCTCACAGACATTTCGACCTAGTGACTCCTCAGAAAGAGCTCTACACCAGCTCAAGAATCTAAGGCTAAGATCAGGTGAATCCTTCCATGAACTTCACACTAGAACAAAAGCACTTGTTGCACATCTTACACATGCTCCAAGTGATTTCTTGGTTAAAAAATGGATAGAAAAAGCTTTGCCCCGGTCATCTCAGCAGAAGTTACGTGAATCTCTTAGATTGGATGCAACCCTCAATGATTTTGTTGTAGCAGCATCTCGCATTGAAGAAGCTAGGCAACATTTTGAAGGGGATACACAACCAAATTATGCTCCAGAAATAG
Source organism: Ceratopteris richardii (assembly GCA_020310875.1). Taxonomy (NCBI): domain Eukaryota; kingdom Viridiplantae; phylum Streptophyta; class Polypodiopsida; order Polypodiales; family Pteridaceae; genus Ceratopteris; species Ceratopteris richardii. The sequence goes on from CM035415.1 coordinate 188,827,593, forward strand.
ACCCTATTGGGCAACTGAGGAAGCAACTAGAAGCATTGAGAATGCAACAAAATCAACAAGAAGAGAAGGTATTGCCACCACTATGTCGCACTGATGATGAAGTAGCCCAACGTCGCCGTGAGTTAGAAGATTTGCGGACCACTCAAGATATAAGAAGGCAGATTTGGTGCACAATATGTAACAACAATGGACATTCCAATGCTAATTGTCCTAACAAGGTAAGCTGTCAATTTTGTGGAAAGGAGGGCCATGAAGCTAGAGACTGTTACTACCTCAAGGGTACACAGCAACGAGGTAACTCTCAAGCTTCGGATTCATATTATGCTAGTACTTCAAATGCACCTAATAGAGAGGAGAACAAACCAACGAAGCCCAAATATAATAGGCTAAGGATCACTACACCAAAGATCACTTCCAGAAGATGCACCTCCTTGTCAGCATTGTCCAGAGGCTAAGGATCACTACACCAAAGATTGCCCAAGAAGCCATCCTGCTCCAATCCACATGATTGCAGTCTCTCCACAAGAAGAAGGTATGACCACTCAGTCTTATGTTGTTTCATCCTCTGCAATGCCCATGATGACTAGAGCCAGACAAGCAGCAACAATCCGTAGAGAGGAACAAGGATTCCAGGATAAAGAGGAGGAAAAGAAGGTTGGGTGGAAGGGCCAAGCAGAAATTGAAGGATCTTATGAAAGGATGGCTACTTCTCTAAAGGACCAACCGACAAGTCTGCAAGAAGACACTCACGAGGTAAACATCGAACAGATCTTGAAAGGTATTCATCACAAGGTTAGTCTGTACGAACTCATAAAGATGGATTCAAAAATAAGAAGTGACCTATTAAATATTGTACACTCTGCTTACTTGAGCCAACCACCTAGCATAGATGGTTTCATGGTTGATTTTCCCTTTGCACCCGTGGCAAACTACCAAAGCTCAAGGTTATCTCTTCTTATAAAGGATGAAGCTCTCACAGGTGTGATTATAGATGGAGGCTCTACCATTAATTTGATGCCAGATTTCACAATGAGGAAACTGAATTTGAACCCCACCACGATGGCACCATTCACAGTTACCCTAGCAGATAAATATCGAGTTGCACCTCTTTGCATTATTGAAAAGCTACTCATGATAGTACAGGGTTGCCACTTTGTTCTAGATTTTGTTGTTATTGCACTTCCACAGGAGACTTCTTACCCTTTACTCCTAGGGAGACCTTAGCTGAGGCAAGCAAAAGCTTTGCAAGATTGGGGAAAAAACAAACTGTGGATTTCAACAAGCACCAATAGCCAACTGCAACTACATTTGGAAGAAGGATTCGACTCAGGAAAAACTACTCGGTATACTATGGACACTCAGGAGATGCCCTCTCTACCCCAAGAAGAAGATACATTATTGAATTGGATGATGGAAAGTGCAAAGTGTTGCATTGTGGAAATCAATGAAATAGAGGAAGAAGTTGCAGATGAAGGAGTTGCAGGAAAATGACATAAAATTCTCAAGGAGTTGGAGAATGAGAGTTTGCAGGAGAATACCAACATTGTAGGGGCAACAACTATAGAAGTTTGAGAAAAGGAAAGTTATGAGCCTGAATGCAGAGAAGATCTCCCCTTTTCGGATATACCTCAATGATGGACGAGAGAACAAATTGTAGAATATAAGCTAAATTCCACTCTTGCATACAGTGGAGATGATTTCTCAAGTAAGACCAGTCCTGAAACACTAGTTCAAGAAGTAAATTTAGGGGATGAAGAGAGTCCTCAAGTAGTCCACTTGGCCTCTTGCCATGGCATTATGCCGCTTTACTGCAGAAGGTAACTTCTTTACTTTTTGCCTACAAAAATGTCTTCGCATGGTCCTACAAAGATCTAAAATGGATACCAGAGGAGCTTGGATTACAGCGGATACCCTTAGTTGAGGGAGCCGCACCTGCAAGAAGTAGGCCATATCGACTCAATCCAAAGTATGCAGAGGGGGTAAAGTTGGAAATTTCAAAACTAGAAGAAGCAGGTATAATTGTTCCAGTAGAACATTCCAGGTGGCTTTCTTCTATGGTTATTGTACCTAAGAAAAATAGTGGAAAAATAAGAGTCTACGTTGATTTTCGTGCCTTAAATAAAGTGACTGTTCAAGATGGATTTCCTCAGCCCTTTACAGAGCAAGTACTTGAGGACGTAGTTGGTCACACTTTGTATAGCTTCTTGGATGGTTTTAGTGGCTACAATCAGCTAGTGATCCATCCTCATGATAGGTACAAAAGAGCCTTTGTTACTCCATGCGGCACTTATGTCTATACTCGCATGGTTGTTGGCTTGAAGAATGCACCAGCTTCATTTAATAGAACAATGTATCTAATATTGGGCAAGTGGTTAACAACCTTTCTCCACATTTTCATGGATGACTTTTTAGTGTTTTCAGGCACACATAGAAGAGAACCAGTTCAAGATTTCCTTGATTATTTGGAAAATCTAATGGAAATCTTTGAGCAATATCTCAAAACAGGTTTGAAGTTAAATCTTGCTAAATGTAATTCTTTGGTCACCAAGGGCACTCTTCTTGGTCACATAGTATCTGTTGAAGGGATAACGGTTGACCCTGCAAAGGTTACTCCTATTCTTTCCATGCCTATTCCACAAAGCCCGAAGGAAGTGAAAAGTTTTTTGGGCCATGCAGGATACCATAGAAGATTCATACGAATGTATTCAAAAATAGCTAAGCCCTTGTCAAGGCTGACCAGTAAAAAGGTTCCCTCTCATGGAATGCTGAAGCTGAGAAAGCATTTTGTGAACTAAAATTGAGGTTATGTACTGCTCCACTTTTAAGTGTTCCTAACTAGTCATTGGAGTTTCATGTGCATACAAATTCCAGTCTTCATGCTATTGGTGCAGTTCTAGCTCAACCATCATCACACAAGGTTGATAGACCTATCTCCTATGCTAGCAGATTACTCACCAAGGTAGAAAGGAATTACAGTACAACAGAAAGGGAAGGGTTTGGCTATTGTATTTGCTCTTCAGAAGTTTCGGCATTACCTTCTCGATGTACATTTTATAGTCATATGTGACCATCAACCCTTGAAGTACTTGATAAACAAACCTAGAGTGGCTAGAAGGGTTTGGAGATGGTTACTCCTATTTCAAGAATTTAACTTTGATATTCATATTAAGCTAGGAAGAGAGCACTACATGGCACATCAAGTGTCGAAGATTGCAATGAGCGAGAAGGCAACATGTATTAATGATGAACTGGTGGATAGTAATCTCTTCCTAGTAGCAACTCAGACTGATTGGTATGATGGAATTCTCAATTTTCTTACTACTGGAAAACTCTTGGAGCATTTGACACCTATAGAAAAAGAAGATTACTCCTTAAAACCAATGCGTACTCACTCATAAATGGGAATTTATATAGATATTGTCAAGATGATATCTTGAGAAAGTGTGTTCATCCATAGGAAGTAAACCTTTTGCTTGAGGCAGCACACAGTGAAGGGCATCTAAAAGGAGAAGAATTGGCTCACAGAATCATCCACAAAGGATTATGGTGGCCTCATATTTACAAGGATGCGATCAAGTTTGCTAAAGAATGCCACATTTGCTAGAGATGTGCTCATACGCCAACCAGATTGAATTTCCAACCATTAGTCATATCTACAGGATGGCTCCCATTTGAACGATCGGGTCTTGATTTCATAGGACCTATTAGTCCAACTGGTCACCCTGGGGGTAAGAAGTATATTTTGATGGCCACATGTTATGCAACTAAATGGATAGAGGCTAAAGCTACTGTGGACTGCATGGCTTTAAAAGTAGTTAAGTTTTTGTATAAACGTATTTTCTCAGGATTTGGTTGCCCACTCAAATAAGGGGACACATTTTGTGAATCAATTGCTCCAATTTATATTTGACAGGTACAAGGTCTTCCATACAAAATCTTGTGCCTACTATCCAAGGGAAAATGGCCAAGCAGAGAGCTCCAATAAGATTTTGATCGGATTCCTGTGCAAATTATCTTTTGATCATCAAAGCTTTTGGCCACAAGCATTGATCGGTGCAATTTGGGCTTTCAGAACTACAAAGAGGGGAACCACTGGCGAGAGTCCATTTGGCTTAGTATATGGAAAAGAGGCATTAGCACCATTCGAATTTATTATCAAAAGAGAGCACTTGGAGCCAAAACCATTGGAATTGAACCTCCCATTAGGAGATTGGTGGCATTAAAAGAATATAGAGAAGGAGCAATGCAAAAACTCCAGGTAACACAGAAAGAGCGCAAGAGATTGCATGACAGGTATCTTAGGTCCAATGAAGTACAGGAAGGATCCTTGGTTCTGGTGCATCAAATTCTAGCAGTTTCAACCAAATTGGCACCCAAATGGATAGGGCCATACAGAGTAATAAAGGTATTACCACATGTAGTGCATCCAGAGGACTTGCAGGGTAAGAAGATACCCCTGGTCAACATCTCCAAGGTAAAGAATTACCTGAATTAAGTTCAAAGGCAACCACTTTGTTCATTTCATGTACTATTTGCAGTTTGTTTTGGTTTTATTGAAATAAGCAAATAAGGACAAATTGCACCCGGACAATGCAAAGTCTTGATGTGGGCGTCTGTAGCATATCCCCCTTCTCTCTCTCTCTCTCTCTCTCTCTCTCTCTCTCTCTCTCTCTCTCTCTCTCTCTCTCTCTCTCTCTCTCTCTCTCTCTCTCTCTCTCTCTCTCTCTCTCTCTCTCTCTCTCTCTCTCTCTCTCTCTCTCTCTCTCTCTCTCTCTCTCTCTCTCTCTCTCTCTCTCTCTCTCTCTCTCTCTCTCTCTCTCTCTCTCTCTCTCTCTCTCTCTCTCTCTCTCTCTCTCTCTCTCTCTCTCTCTCTCTCTCTCTCTCTCTCTCTCTCTCTCTCTCTCTCTCTCTCTCTCTCTCTCTCTCTCTCCTCTCTCCTCCCTCTCTCTCCCTCCCTCCTCCTCTCCTCTCCTCCCTCCCTCTCCTCCCTCTCTCTCTCTCTCTCTCTCTCTCTCTCTCTCTCTCTCTCTCTCTCTCTCCTCTCTCTCTCTCTCTCTCTCTCTCTCTCTCCTCTCTCTCTCTCTCTCTCTCCTCTCTCTCTCTCTCCTCTCTCTCTCTCTCTCTCTCTCTCTCTCTCTCTCTCTCTCTCTCTCTCTCTCTCTCTCTCTCTCTCTCTCTCTCTCTCTCTCTCTCTCTCTCTCTCTCTCTCCTCTCTCTCTCTCTCTCTCTCTCTCTCTCTCTCCTCTCTCTCTCTCTCTCTCTCTCTCTCTCTCTCTCTCTCTCTCTCTCTCTCTCTCTCTCTCTCTCTCTCTCTCTCTCTCTCTCTCTCTCTCTCTCTCTCTCTCTCTCTCTCTCTCTCTCTCTCTCTCTCTCTCTCTCTCTCTCTCTCTCTCTCTCTCTCTCTCTCTCTCTCTCTCTCTCTCTCTCTCTCTCTCTCTCTCTCTCTCTCTCTCTCTCTCTCTCTCTCTCTCTCTCTCTCTCTCTCTCTCTCTCTCTCTCTCTCTCTCTCTCTCTCTCTCTCTCTCTCTCTCTCTCTCTCTCTCCTCTCCCTCCCTCCCTCCCTCCCTCCCTCCCTCCCTCCCTCCCTCCCTCCCTCCCTCCCTCCCTCCCCTGCATGCCCTGCCATCCCCACTACTCCCGCCAACTATCCCCACCATCCCGCATGACCCGCCATCCCCATACTCCTACCCACTATCCCCACCACCCCCGCCCGCAACGCCCTCCCTTCACCCCTCCCCCGCCATCCCCTCTCAGCCCCACCCCGCGTTCCCCGTTGCCCCCTCCAATTGTACTCTACAACAGCACTCGGCCACCCCCTCCCCTCAGCCCCGCATAGTCCTCTCTCTCTGTAGAGATCATGGACAACTTTGAAGCTTTGCTTCCGCTCCTCATTTCAGCACTTCTCTCGAGACACAGGGTAGGAAGCAAAGCTGGAGAGGGAGGAACCAAGAACAGTGAACTAGAACTAGTTGTAAAATAAGATTCTGCGGGTTGGGTGGAAGGGCCAAGCAGAAATTGAAGGATCTTATGAAAGGATGGCTACTTCTCTAAAGGACCAACCGACAAGTCTGCAAGAAGACACTCACGAGGTAAACATCGAACAGATCTTGAAAGGTATTCATCACAAGGTTAGTCTGTACGAACTCATAAAGATGGATTCAAAAATAAGAAGTGACCTATTAAATATTGTACACTCTGCTTATTTGAGCCAACCACCTAGCATAGATGGTTTCATGGTTGATTTTCCCTTTGCACCCGTGGCAAACTACCAAAGCTCAAGGTTATCTCTTCTTATAAAGGATGAAGCTCTCACAGGTGTGATTATAGATGGAGGCTCTACCATTAATTTGATGCCAGATTTCACAATGAGGAAATTGAATTTGAACCCCACCACGATGGCACCATTCACAGTTACCCTAGCAGATAAATATCGAGTTGCACCTCTTTGCATTATTGAAAAGGTACTCATGATAGTACAGGGTTGCCACTTTGTTCTAGATTTTGTTGTTATTGCACTTCCACAGGAGACTTCTTACCCTTTACTCCTGGGGAGACCTTAGCTGAGGCAAGCAAAAGCTTTGCAAGATTGGGGAAAAAACAAACTGTGGATTTCAACAAGCACCACTAGCCAACTGCAACTACATTTGGAAGAAGGATTCGACTCAGGAAAAACTACTCGGTATACTATGGACACTCAGGAGATGCCCTCTCTACCCCAAGAAGAAGATACATTATTGAATTGGATGATGGAAAGTGCAAAGTGTTGCATTGTGGAAATCAATGAAATAGAGGAAGAAGTTGCAGATGAAGGAGTTGCAGGAAAATGACATAAAATTCTCAAGGAGTTGGAGAATGAGAGTTTGCAGGAGAATACAAACATTGTAGGGGCAACAACTATAGAAGTTTGAGAAAAGGAAAGTTATGAGCCTGAATGCAGAGAAGATCTCCCCTTTTCGGATATACCTCAAGGATGGACGAGAGAACAAATTGTAGAATATAAGCTAAATTCCACTCTTGCATACAGTGGAGATGATTTCTCAAGTAAGACCAGTCCTGAAACACTAGTTCAAGAAGTAAATTTAGGGGATGAAGAGAGTCCTCAAGTAGTCCACTTGGCCTCTTGCCTATGGCATTATGCCGCTTTACTGCAGAAGGTAACTTCTTTACTTTTTGCCTACAAAAATTTCTTCGCATGGTCCTACAAAGATCTAACATGGATACCAGAGGAGCTTGGATTACAGCGGATACCCTTAGTCGAGGGAGCCGCACCTGCAAGAAGTAGGCCATATCGACTCAATCCAAAGTATGCAGAGGGGGTAAAGTTGGAAATTTCAAAACTAGAAGAAGCAGGTATAATTGTTCCAGTAGAACACTCCAGGTGGATTTCTTCTATGGTTATTGTACCTAAGAAAAATAGTGGAAAAATAAGAGACTACGTTGATTTTCGTGCCTTAAATAAAGTGACTGTTCAAGATGGATTTCCTCAGTCCTTTACAGAGCAAGTACTTGAGGACGTAGTTGGTCACACTTTGTATAGCTTCTTGGATGGTTTTAGTGGCTACAATCAGCTAGTGATCCATCCTCATGATAGGTACAAAAGAGCCTTTGTTACTCCATGCGGCACTTATGTCTATACTCGCATGGTTGTTGGCTTGAAGAATGCACCAGCTTCATTTAATAGAACAATGTATCTAATATTGGGCAAGTGGTTAACAACCTTTCTCCACATTTTCATGGATGACTTTTTAGTGTTTTCAGGCACACATAGAAGAGCAGCAGTTCAAGATTTCCATGATCATTTGGAAAATCTAATGGAAATCTTTCAGCAATATCTCAAAACAGGTTTGAAGTTAAATCTTGTTAAATGTAATTCTTTGGTCACCAAGGGCACTCTTCTTGGTCACATAGTATCTGTTGAAGGGATAACGGTTGACCCTGCAAAGGTTACTGCTATTCTTTCCATGCCTATTCCACAAAGCCCGAAGGAAGTGCAAAGTTTTTTGGGCCATGCAGGATACCATAGAAGATTCATACGAATGTATTCAAAAATAGCTAAGCCCTTGTCAAGGCTGACCAGTAAAAAGGTTCCCTCTCATGGAATGCTGAAGCTGAGAAAGCATTTTGTGAACTAAAATTGAGGTTATGTACTGCTCCACTTTTAAGTGTTCCTAACTAGTCATTGGAGTTTCATGTGCATACAAATTCCAGTCTTCATGCTATTGGTGCAGTTCTAGCTCAACCATCATCACACAAGGTTGATAGACCTATCTCCTATGCCAGCAGATTACTCACCAAGGTAGAAAGGAATTACAGTACAACAGAAAGGGAAGGGTTTGGCTATTGTATTTGCTCTTCAGAAGTTTCAGCATTACCTTCTCGATGTACATTTTATAGTCATATGTGACCATCAACCCTTGAAGTACTTGATAAACAAACCTAGAGTGGCTAGAAGGGTTTGGAGATGGTTACTCCTATTTCAAGAATTTAACTTTGATATTCATATTAAGCTAGGAAGAGAGCACTACATGGCACATCAAGTGTCGAAGATTGCAATGAGCGAGAAGGCAACATGTATTAATGATGAACTGGTGGATAGTAATCTCTTCCTAGTAGCAACTCAGACTGATTGGTATGATGGAATTCTCAATTTTCTTACTACTGGAAAACTCTTGGAGCATTTGACACCTATAGAAAAAGAAGATTACTCCTTAAAACCAATGCGTACTCACTCATAAATGGGAATTTATATAGATATTGTCAAGATGATATCTTGAGAAAGTGTGTTCATCCATAGGAAGTAAACCTTTTGCTTGAGGCAGCACACAGTGAAGGGCATCTAAAAGGAGAAGAATTGGCTCACAGAATCATCCACAAAGGATTATGGTGGCCTCATATTTACAAGGATGCGATCAAATTTGCTAAAGAATGCCACATTTGCTAGAGATGTGCTCATACACCAACCAGATTGAATTTCCAACCATTAGTCATATCTACAGGATGGCTCCCATTTGAACGATCGGGTCTTGATTTCATAGGACCTATTAGTCCAACTGGTCACCCTAGGGGTAAGAAGTATACTTTGATGGCCACATGTTATGCAACTAAATGGATAGAGGCTAAAGCTACTGTGGACTGCATGGCTTTAAAAGTAGTTAAGTTTTTGTATAAACGTATTTTCTCAGGATTTGGTTGCCCACTCAAATAAGGGGACACATTTTGTGAATCAATTGCTCCAATTTATATTTGACAGGTACAAGGTCTTCCATAAAAAATCTTGTGCCTACTATCCAAGGGAAAATGGCCAAGCAGAGAGCTCCAATAAGATTTTGATCGGATTCCTGTGCAAATTATCTTTTGATCATCAAAGCTTTTGGCCACAAGCATTGATCTGTGCAATTTGGGCTTTCAGAACTACAAAGAGGGGAACCACTGGCGAGAGTCCATTTGACTTAGTATATGGAAAAGAGGCATTAGCACCATTCGAATTTATTATCAAAAGAGCACGTGGAGCCAAAACCATTGGAATTGAACCTCCCATTAGGAGATTGGTGGCATTAAAAGAATATAGAGAAGGAGCAATGCAAAAACTCCAGGTAACATAGGAAGAGCGCAAGAGACTGCACGACAGGTATCTTAGGTCCAATGAAGTACAGGAAGGATCCTTGGTTCTGGTGCATCAAATTCTAGCAGTTTCAACCAAATTGGCACCCAAATGGATAGGGCCATACAGAGTGATAAAGGTATTACCACATGGAGTAGTGCATCCAGAGGACTTGCAGGGTAAGAAGATACCCCTGGTCAACATCTCCAGGGTAAAGAATTACCTGAATTAAGTTCAAAGGCAACCACTTTGTTCATTTCATGTAGTATTTGCAGTTTGTTTTGGTTTTATTGAAATAAGCAAATAAGGACAAATTGCACCCAGACGATGCAAAGTCTTGATGTGGGGGTCTGTAGCGCATCCCTCTCTCTCTCTCTCTCTCTCTCTCTCTCTCTCTCTCTCTCTCTCTCTCTCTCTCTCTCTCTCTCTCTCTCTCTCTCTCTCTCTCTCTCTCTCTCTCTCTCTCTCTCTCTCTCTCTCTCTCTCTCTCTCTCTCTCTCTCTCTCTCTCTCTCTCTCTCTCTCTCTCTCTCTCTCTCTCTCTCTCTCTCTCTCTCTCTCTCTCTCTCTCTCTCTCTCTCTCTCTCTCTCTCTCTCTCTCTCTCTCTCTCTCTCTCTCTCTCTCTCTCTCCCTCTCCTGCATGCCCCGCCATCCCCACTACTCCTGCCCACTATCCCCACCAACCCGCATGACCCGCCATCCCCATACTTATGCCCGCTATCCCCACCACCCTCGCCTGTAGCGCCCTCCCTTCCCCCCTCCCCTGCCATCCCCTATCAGCCCTACCCCGCGTTCCCCGTTGCCCCCTCTAGTTGTACTCCACAACAGCACTCTGCCACCCCCTCACCTCAGCCCCGCATAGTCCTCTCTCTCTGTAGTGATCATCGAAAACTTTGAAGGTTTGCTTCCGCTCCTCATTTCAGCACTTCTCTCCAGACACAGGGTAGGAAGCGGAGCTAGAGAGGGAGGAAGCAAGAACAGTGAACTGGAACTACTTGTAAAACAAGATTGTGTGGCTACCAGCGGCCGTAGAGACGACAGAATCGTTGTCATGGGAAGGAAGCGGAAGTCCAAGAAGCTCCTGCCGTGGCTAGCTTGCGAGGACACAACCCACTATGTGGCCGTGCCCAGTCCACCTCCTTCAGTTTTGTCCTCGTGATTATATTTCAAGCATCTCATGGGATTTTGTGAGTTCAGCAGGTAGATGCAGGGAACAGTAAAACTTGTCATCTTCACCTGAATCATGAGCTCTCTCCAAACTCTCTGCAATTCATCTGTAATTCAGCGTATGCATTCATAATTAAGAATTGCACTATAGCCCTATCTGTAACTTGTACATAATCCTTTCTGAGACATCGATTCCATGTCCTACAACTCCATTAGCAGATGCTTAATTCTCGTCTGTTAAGATCTGTTTATCCCTATAGTAAACACGGGGACGTTACCAAATGGTGGCACAACCTCCCTCCTCCACAAGACATTGGTTTTGCAATCAAAAGGTTCGCTAAGTGGCTCCTTATGAATCCAGCAAGCCTACCCCCTCCACCCCCTCTACCCCCTCATCATTTTCCCCACAACCCCCACACCCACCCCCACCACCATCTCCATGTCCCCCTCCCTTCCCCTCATCTTTTTCCCCCACAAACCCCACACCCACCCCCACCACCTCCACCCCCCTCATCTTTTTCCCCACAACCCCCACCCCCACCACCATCTCTAGCGTCCTCTTTCATCTCCCTCATCTTTTTCCCCCACAACCGCCACACTCACCCTCACCACCATCTCCACCACCCCCTCCACCCCCTCATCTTTTTCCCCACAACCCCCACACCCACCCCACCACCATCTCCACCGTCCCCCTCCATCCCCCTCCCACCACCAGCTCCACTATCCCCTCCACCCCCTCATCTTTTTCCCCACAACCCCCACACCCAACCCCACCACCATCTCCACCACCTCTGCTCCCATCCTCTCTCCACACCCATGCTTGATAAAATTCAGATGATTATCCCAAGTAAATTCAATTGGTTTGGCAGAAGTTCCTGACGTTGTTATGTTGGTGCTTTTCAAGCATAAAGAAGATGACTTTTCCAATTAAGGAACTATTTGAGCTCTTGGTTTGGGATTAAAATCAACCCTCCATCTCACCGACCCTCCATGCCTTCATCCGCACCACCCACCATCTCTCACACTCAATGGGTCTTTCCAATATCACGAGCGGCATAAAATGAGGATCTCAGCTTGCAAATTAACAGGGTAAAAGTGTAAGTGGTAAAAGTGAAAGAGGAGAAATGTTGCCGCCAACCATACATGGCCACTGCCTATTTTTGAGGATCCAATTCAAATCAAGTGGCATATTTGATCTAACCCTCCAATTTTGGGCAATCAATCGGTGCTTGATCAGTGGATGTGAGGAATCGGCAAGGCCCTCTTCGCCTATTGGAGCCTATAAAAGCCATGGACTTGTGATCATTTGATATACATATATACATACGTACATATAGGGATCCTCTCTTTGCACTCTATGGCTACAAGCCTACTGTAGGAAGTCACTCTAGGTGAGGATATAGAGCGTGGCCTTCCCAGTGGAGGGCTAATAGCACTATAATGTGAAGAGAGTGGCTTGGTTTTGTTATTGACTGTGAGTCAGTGGTATTTTTCAGGCTCTTTCCCTTAGAGCAAGTCTTCTTACTTTGTGTTGATCAGTGCCAATCTGCATCTAGTTGTGTTCATTATACGGATTGGATGAATCCCTTGTATTGATGTTGTTTAGTTCAGGAGTGGCATGCTAGCCTAGAGCATCAGCTTTTATAGCATTTCCTTGGCTTACATTGTAATCATCTGTTCGAACTAAGGAGGTTTGGTCTCTCAGCATTGTCATTTGTCATTTATCTTTTCCCTGAGTAGCTACAATTCTGTGCAACTATTGTTATTGGCCTGCTCACAAAAGTGTGAAAGGGTATATTTCCCTAAGGAGAACCTCCCTTGAGTAGGTGACGTACTGGAAGCGCATATTCTCTGCTCTTGTTAAAAGCGGATACCACAGTACCTCCTCTACAAGGAACTTGCCTAATGCCTTTTTTAATTGCTATAGATAGGGCCACTAGATAAAAGATTGTCAGTTACTCAAAGTTAATGAAGTGGGTGACTCTAAAATTAAAGAAGTGGCCAATAATAAACAAACAACCCAATGCAATAATCTTCTGAGTGCATCAAATGTGGAGAACAAACTTAACCCTAATGTGAAATAGAGGGAAAAATGTGCATCATTTGATGTAGTAATTAAAAAAGTATTAAATCCGTTTGATGCTTGTGATGATGAGCCAAAGGAATGTACCTCCAATACTAATAAGGAAAATGACCTCCCTAATATTCTAAACTCTAATAGTGATCTGTGTAAGTTTGTTCTTTCTCCGAAAGCTGCTATGATACAAGATAATGCTCGACACAACTTACAAATTAAAACAAAAAAAAAGTTGTTAGATAAAATAATATGGAGTATTCCATGGCTTCTGCTTCCAAGACTGATAAGGAGTTTGCTACTGAACTTGAACAAAAAGATGGTAACTTGTATAAGGCCTTCTCTTAGAACTCCTCTCAGAATGAGGACGTGTCCATGACCCAAATGGATGATACTAGTGTTTGTATGCATAATGGACGTAAACAAAAAAGAAAAGATATAGTGAGAACCTTGGGCTCTTTGATCAAACCCCCCAAAATTTCTAATAAATCATGTTCTTTAGATTGTTCTAGTCTTGCCTTCTAGGTACTAATCTCAAAAATGTTGAATGGTAAGTCACGTGCTATTTATTTTTACTGCATATGCTCAACATTCTCGTTGTTCATCTACTTTGTTTTAGTTTTTTGGTGCGATTCTTACTTATATATGTTTGTCTCTTTTAATGTGAAACGCTTGACTGACCCCATCAAGGCTCAAGACATCATTTCGAGACTTAGAGAGTAGTCTTCTTTACGTGATATTGTGTGTGTGTTCAAGATCTAAAGATAAGTAAATTAAAGCTTAGGTATAACCCAAAGTTAGTTTCTTATCATCATAATTGGTTCGTCACTAGCCACTATATTGGCAAAGGAAGGTTTTGCCTCTCCAATCATTATCCTCTTATATTCACTTAAGGACTGCCATATTGTTCGAGTATTCTGGCCTCATCTTGATGTCTCCCTTCTCAAAATCCCTTGTGTGCTGTGGAAAATCAAAAATATCTATATCCACTACTTGCATTATATGTCCTCTTCTTTTATTGCCTACTTGTATAAGTCTCTAAGTAGAGAGTTCTCCACTAAAGCTAAGCTTCTTAATCTTCAGGACATGCTCAAATTCAAGGATTAAATTATGGCTAGTAGTAGTCTTTCTTCTCCAAGAGAATATTGCAATGATCAAGTGAATAAACCCAGCAAAAATATGTTTGATTTGATGATAAAGAAAAAGATAAAAGAATTTATTTCATTACTAAAAAAGAAAGATGTTGGTGTTGTTTACAACTCTTTGTAGAATTTGCAAGAGTCATTGCTTCTTTACCAATGTCTTCTCTAGCACTCCCAAGTGGGGGGAGGACATCTTAGTGGTTAGGGATAGCATTGATCTTATTAGGAAAAAAAAAGGATTCATCAAAGCCTACTTTCCATCTTGCACCTACCCCTCACTATTTGTGATGTTAAAGAAATCGTTAGTAAACTGAGATCCTATAAAACTCTTCATATTTATGGTATCCCAAATGCATTCTTCATTGAGTTAAAAGATGTTTTGAGTTCCTTTGCTCTCTTGATTTGGAAAGAAGCTATCTCCAAAGGTACACTTCCAATTTGCATCAACACAGAAGTCATAAGGCTTTTTCATAAATGAGGTGACAAGGATGACCAAAATAATTGGAGACCTATCACTTCTGTGAAATTTTTGTGTAAAACTTTTGCTTCTTCCATAACTATAAGAATTAGCCCCCTTATAGAAAAATTGATTTCACTTGAACAACAAGGCTTTATTAGAGAAAGGTTTCGTAATGAGGTAAGATGTATTGTTTGATGGAAAAAATCTTGGTTCGAAGATGAATATAGGAAGATCATGTTGCCATATGACTTGGAGGAAGACTTTCCAATGCTCCAAAAAGGGTAACATACCTTTTAATATTCAAGTGATTATGATTATGATTATGATTGTGATTATGATTGTGATTGTGATTCTGATTCCGATTCTGATTGTGATTGTGATTGTGATTGTGATTGTGATTGTGATTATGATTATGATTATGATTATGATTATGATTATGATTATGATTATGATTATGATTATGATTATGATTATGATTATGATTATGATTATGATTATGATTATGATTATGATTATGATTATGATTATGATTATGATTATGATTATGATTATGATTATGATTATGATTATGATTATGATTATGATTATGATTGTGATTATGATTATGATTGTGATTGTGATTGTGATTATGATTATGATTATGATTATGATTATGATTATGATTATGATTATGATTATGATTATGATTATGATTATGATTATGATTATGATTATGATTATGATTATGATTATGATTATGATTATGATTATGATTATGATTATGATTATGATTATGATTATGATTATGATTATGATTATGATTATGATTATGATTATGATTATGATTATGATTATGATTATGATTATGATTATGATTATGATTATGATTATGATTATGATTATGATTTTGATCAGAAGATTCCTAGGAGGGAGATCATTTCATGGAACTCCAAAGGTTAATCCAAGGTACATGAGTTGAGGAATATTATAGAATCTTCTCAATAAAGAATCAGAAGATCTATAAGGGAAAATTAGAAGCCACAAAGATATGGTTATGAAAATTCATTTGTAACTAAGCACTCCACTTATATAAGTGGGGACTTGAGCTCTAAAGAGCTCTCTTCTTATGAGGCCAAGAACAAACTAGAATGGAAGCATGCAATGGAAGACAAAAATGAAGTTTTGTAGGAAAACAATACTTGGGAGTTGGTACCAAATACACCCACCATGAAATTCATTGGATCTAGATGGATCTTTAAGGTAAAAAAAAAACACTAATGGAACTATCAACAGGTACAAAGCTAGGCTTGTGGGCAAGGTTATTCTTGGAATGAAGGTATTTCGTATGAGGTGACCTTCTCACCTATGAAAAATATGCCAATTACCAGAGTACTCATGAGTATTGCAACTACCAAAAATTTCAAAAATATATCATATGAATGTAAAGAATTCATTTCTCAATGGATGGAGCTCATAAGAGAAACACATGGATGAGATCCTTGGGTTCTAAAATGCACATTGTCTTGAACATGTTTGTAGATTAAGGAAGGGCTTATATAGGCTCAAGCAAGCTCCAAAACTTTGGAACGTGAGGCTTGAAAATTCATTCTAGGACAAAGGCTTTATGGTGAGAAAAGTAGATGCTTCTCTATTCATCAAGATATCACATGGATAAGTCATATACCTTTGTGTATATGTGAATGATATTATACTTAGAGGTAATGATGTTGAAGTTATTTGAAGAATAAAGTACCAAATGAAGGAGTTTCAAAATCAATGACTTAGGGAAGCTCACTTACTTCTTTGGATTGGAAGTAGTGTATACAAAGAATCATATGTATTCTTACTAAGAAGAGGTACGTTAAAGATATGGTAGCCAAGTTCAAAATGAAGAATGTTAAGGTTGTAGGTACAGCCATGGAAGTAAAATCCCTAGGTATGTGATCATGAAGGTGAGCTATTTGAAGGTGTAACAAGCCATCAACACTTGGTGGGACATAACTAATCTACTCTCACTAGAGTAGATATATATTGTTATAATATAAGTGTCTTGAGCTAGCTTATGCATACACCTACAAAGCCGATGTAGGTGCAAAAATTACGGTCGATGGGTCAAGCCAGCCGCTGGTATTATGATGCACGCCAGGTGCTTGGAGCAAGCTCAGGTAGAGTGAAGACTCCTCTTCGCTAACAAATCATTGTCATATATCGAAACACTTTGCATTGGGCAATTAAATGTTATCTCATCCAGGAGCCCTTCAACGAGAGTATATACCACAAAAATTTTATAGGTGAACTCAAAGCATATTAATCAGTAATTCAAATATGTAATGCACATTAAGTGGAGGTAAATCGTGTAAAGCCATATGGGTCTTAAGTTGTAAGGAAACTCTGACTCTAACGTTTAAATCTAGTATATATATTATGGGTAAACCTTAAACCTCTCTTATATGAAGTCACCCAAGACATTCGAAGCTTATGCAAATTCCATACATCTATTAGCAACGCAAATCTCATGTATTGATCCTAATGATAAGACTTTAGAAACAAATCATCAAATGTAAAGATCTTATTTTTAATCATCATGTTTAGAATAGGGAATCAAATGTTCTTACTGCTTAGAGTTGCCATCCAATCTTTACCATAGTTAACACATTTGGCTCTTTCATTTACAACAAATCAAAGGAATACAATAGTAGCCGCAGCTTATTTAACCGTATGGATCTAATTAGGCAATGCAAGTTTGTTCCTCTTCATGTCTAAATCACCTTAGAGCTCTCATATTAAGTTATTGTTCTCATACTATACTCATAAAATGAGAACTCTTCAACAATTTCTTAATATTTCTTTTGTTCTTTTTTTTCTAACTAAGTACTTCTTACAAAGATAGAAATAAAAGCATCATACTCTTATTAAAACACTTAATATCCTAAAGAGAAAAGAAAAAAACGAGTAAAAATTTTCTTCATTTCTTATCAAGTAAAAAGAGAGAGGATCTCTCTGACATTGTATGTGGGAACCTTCCGATTAACATGATAATGTGATGCAGAGCTACATGCATCCATCTATTTATACTCCATAGGCATATTGCTACATGCATCCATCTATTTATACTCCATAGGCATATTTTTCTCAGATGCAAGACCAGTACATGCACGGATGCATCATTCGTTGAGTAACAAATTATCAATTCGGATGTCGTACCTAAGACATACCTAAGAACTCTTGGTTTTGAAACAAAAAAAAAAAAGTACTCATTAGTTGCACATGATGTCGTTTTTTTTTTGGGGGGAATTTATACCACTCATGGAAATTATGACAAAACACCTCGAGAATCACCTCATCCAAATGCTTGTTTTACAAAAGAACTTATCAACGATATATGTCATAACAAAACTATGTGTTGCTGTTGATAGCTGCCCTTCGGATGGCGTCCTTTATTCATCAGAAGATGACAAAGTATAGTATAACAGAACGATGGCAGATATCGTTGTTACAATAACAATTCTCAGAAGATGGAACGTAGATTTGACTAATGAATACCTGTGTTTGCTTCATGGAACTTCAATATACGCAGTCATCTCAGAATATGGATGCTCTTGTATACTAAATCGTTACGAATGTCGACGTTTTCCTGACCGAGTATTCCAAATCATTTCCTGCAATAGTCAATCCTTAGCAGTGAACAAATGTACAAACTTGTTCTTCCTAATTATTTGACATAACCTCCCTCTTTCTAGTCTTCAGCTCTGCACGTGATGCCTCCTTTCCATGTTGGTTTCTTCTACCTTAAATCTGTATGACGCTTCTTCTGCACCTTCTACATCTCATCAGAGCCTTCACACGAGCCAATCCTCCTCCTTCTCTTTAGAGCAGAACAGATGTCCTGCCCGCGTGACTTGCCCCCTTAAAGGAGTCGCCCATGGGAAAAGCAAATATCAATACTGTGGTCGATCTTTCTGTCCTTCTCGGACGCGTTGCATGCTTACAGGAAGCTAAAGCCGTCCTCCATCTGATTAGCAATGAAGAGCTTTCTTCTGTGCAATAGCTCACTCTGAAAAATACAGCAGATCCTTGATGCTCCACTCGTCAAAAGTCTCCCGTTAATTGAATGCCACCTCCTGACTCCCCTCTTCTCTCTTCAGCGCCACACCTTTTAGAACAAAGATTGCACCATTGCGACCTCCTTCTTTCTAAAATCAACGATGTGAGTTTAAGCTACCACAGATGATGAGTTCTTTGGCCTGCAGATAGATGGATGGTTCACGGCCATCCACCCAACGTAGAGTTGTTAAGGACCGAGCCATGCTTATTGAGTCTATCAGTAGATGACTCGATCATTTTAAGATCACTTTGGATGACATGGAATCTAGCATTTTTATTCAATGGCACTGTGATTGCATTTTTATTGTCGCGTGAAGCTGATTTAGTTGAAGCTTGATAGCAATAACCCGTTCTAACACACTTGGATCGCTAACATATCTGATGAATCTTTCTAGTCTGCCCTTGGTGAACCAAGATCTTTTCTCATCATTATTCGAAGGTGGTTGCAAGAAATCACAATAGGCCCCCTTTGTTACCTACTTTTCGACCAATTTAAGGTGTGAACAAAAGGGCTTTAAAATACCAGGTGCTAATTTCTCAAATTCTTCTCTAGCAATGACACATAGGTCAAACCCCTCAAAAACAACAATTTGTTCATTTCCTCCTCATCCTTGCTTTCTTCAAAGATTAACTTCCTTGGAATGTTATAGCTTCCTTTGAACTCTTAAATTTTTGTCAGCTCTTATCAAGTTAAGGAGAGGGAATCTCTCCGATACCGCACATGGAGACTACCAAAAGGACTCTCAAATATCTAAAAGGGATGATGAATGAAGGTTCATTCTATTCATATATTCTATTCTCTTATGCTGATGGGGAAGGACAAAGAGATGATAGGAGAAGTACTTCTTGATAAATTGGATTTGCTGGTTCAAATATTATCACTTGGTCATCAAAGAAGCAATCTACTAGTGCTCTCTCACCTAAAGAGGCAGAATAATACCGGCTTGGCCAATGCAACACTCGAAGCTATGTGGATTAATAGAATAAACTCGGATTTGGGATTTTATTCATCTACTTCTCACCAATTCCAAGATAACATGAGTTCTATGCATCTTGGATCTAATCACATTTATCATGCTAACCCAAACACATTGGTTTCCATTATCATTATGTTAGTGAGAAACTATGAAGGAAAGAAATTGAGATCTCATATGTAACCTCAACAATAACATGTAGACATGATGACTAAATCTTTGAATGGAGTAGAGCTGTGAAGGTTCAAATCTATGATTGGAATTCAAGAAATCTTGAAGGATTCAAGACTCAAGAATCTTCGGCTTCAAGAGGAGTTTTTGGTGCATATAGAGAGCCTAAGTACTTGAAAATAAGCTTCTCAAATGTATGAAACGCCTAAAATCATGGAAGAATATTAAGTGGATCTAGCCAATAGACACTTTTGAGAAAGTAAACAAATACACTACCTACTTGGTCGCAAGATAACATCTAATCATATCACACCCATTGGAGTGTGAATCTTAACTTCCTCAAAGCTCTTCGATTCTTCTAACAGCTCGATGTGCTATACTTCACATATCAATACAAATTCTTCAAGTTTGATCATCCACTCTATTGATTGTTCACTATTGAAATATACTTCTCTGAGTCAATCAAATTCTTTGATTCATTTAAGTGTTTATATGGTTTCATTGTCTTTTCTATCATTTGGATCATGAATTTATCACTCTTAGAAGTTTGGATAAAAACAGTTGTGGTCATTGGAGTTGAGTGCACAGAGATATGAATAGATATTTGTGATTTTCTATGCATTGTCATCTTCTAGAAATGTTCGGATCACCCCCTCAATTCTTATACTTACTACTCATAGTATATTCAATCTAAATTCATGAAATAATTTGTATAAGTTCATGGATCCCTTCAATCATCCATAAGAGCCTCAGTTGTCACAATGCTATCAAGTATCAACACATCTGAATAAGTAAATAGTTAGTAACAATCTAATTAGTAACAAGCTAATTTGTAATAGCTAATGAGTAACAAGCTAATGAGTAACAAACTAGTTAGTAACAAGATAATTATTAACAAGCTAATTAGTAATAAGCTAAATAGTACTAGCTAATTACAAACAACTAACTAAGAACAAGGTCCTTAGTAATAGCTAATTACTAACAAGATAATTAGTAATAGCTAATTAGTAACAAGCTAATGACTAACAAGCTAATTAGTAATAGTTAATTGGTAACAAGCTAATTAGTAATAGCTAATTAGTAACAGGCTAATAAGTAATAAGCTAATTAGTTATAGCTAATTAGTAATAGCTAATTCGTAACAAGCTAATTAGTAATAAGCTAATTAGTAACAAGCTAATTAGTAATAAGCTTATTAGTAATAGCTAATTAGTAATAGGTAATTAATAATAAGCTAATTAGAGATAAGCTAATTAGTAATAGCTAATTAGTAACAAGCTAATTAGTAACAAGCTAATTAGTAATAGGTAATTAGTAAAAAACTAATTAGTAATAGCTAATTAGTAACAAGCTAATTAGTAATAGCTAATTAGTAACAAGCTAATTAGAAATAGCTAACCAAGAATGAGCTACTTAGTAATATCTGATTAGTAACAAGCTAAGTAGTAATAGCTAATTACAAACAGCTAACCAAGAACCAGCTACTTAATAGCTAATTACAAATAACTAACCAAGAACCAGCTACTTAATAATAGCTAATTAGTAATAGCTAATTACTGAGAACTAACTAGTAACAATCTAAGACCTTGTAACAACTAACCACCAACTAATTGGTAATAGCAAATTGATAACTAGCTAATTAATGACTACAAATAACAAGTTTTTTGTATAATATAGATGGAGCTATTTATATGCTTCAAACAATTGCATTAAATGATAAATATCCAGCTTCGAAATTTTGAATCATTGAAGCCATAATTTGTTAAGGGATTGAAAGATAGATTCACATGTTGCTGCATTTATCACAATCAAATGTCATACCTTAAGGATGCAATCAATATCCTACGTCAATCAAGATCGATTGTGCATAGCTCTCTTTGTTAATGTGATTGTTCTATTTGTGAAGTAGCAAAGACATCAAGGTGCAATGCTTCAACAACTACATTTTGATCGATTCAGAGCATTATAGAGAGTATTCTATGTCCACGTCAAAATGATACCACATTCCACTAGTACAAATGTGTGATGGGTGAGTGCTCTGATTGCAGAGTAGGACATTTTAAGTGGTGTCCGAGAGAGACTAGCATTGAGGAATATCATATTCTTGTAAAGATCTTTGAATATGTCGAGTCAATGTATGAAGGACAAGTTCATAAAAGGAAAGAATTGATAAAGAGGGAGATGAGTCTGAAAGTTGTAATAGAATTATTTGAGAAAACTCAAAAGAAATGTATCAAGCACAAGTTCATTTATTTATGGCAAGCGAACCAGTTTAAGATGTGTGTCTCTGAATTCCCAAGCAATGTGGTGGTTTCAGTGGTTGATTTCGCAGAAAACTATACATTCCGCGAGCAAAATGAAATACAATCTATGCATTGGTGGTCTCTACAGGTAACTATTTCTGTGCATATCACATACTTTTGTTTGGAGGGTAATCGTAAAAAGATAATCCACTTCTTCATATCCGATGACAAGAAGCATAACACCCTTTTTGTGCAAGATTGTTTCCAATTACATTGGCAATGGTTGAGAGAGCCAAACCTTGAATTAAGCCAACATTGGGTATGGTCAGATGGTGCAACTTCTCAATTTAAAGCTAAACCTCCATTTTACTTCATAGGAAGATATCCAGGGCCAACATTCATGACTATGATATGGAACTTCTTTGAGTCAGGGCACGAGAAGGGAGAACATGATGGTGTAGGCGCAGTTGTGAAAAGGGTGCTAACTCATGAACAACTTAAACCTGAAGGTGCAATGGTGAAGTCTACTACAAATGCTGTGAAATTTCTCAGGGGACATTCATCAGAGTCAAAAGGGAGAGATGCCACATGGGTCTTCTGGGAAGTGAAGATTGACAAAGTGAACAAGGAGAAGGCTTGGGATTGTAAGGGGATATCTCAAGTTTGATCCTTGCATTCGATTGGTGGCTATTTAGGGTTAGGTGGACATTGCATGGGTTTCAGAGAACTAACATGTTATTGCTTTCATTGTATCCATGGTCAGTGGAAAAGATGCATCAACAAATGCCACCTTCAAAATTGGGCATATCATACTTTGACTCCTATCAGTGAGTTAGATGAAGCAGAAGACTCATCCTTTTCAAATTTTACATTTGAAGGTGATGGAAACTACCTATCCGATGCATTGGTAGTGGATGACAACTTTGTAGTCAATGTAGAAGAGGACAATGATGAAGGCGAAGATTTCTATTTATTAAAGTGCACACAAGGAAAACAGTTCAGCCCAAAGAATGTAATGGATGTGTGGAACAACCTGATAGCTTCAAGAACATATTATGTGGTGGGTTTATTTTATGAGAGACTAGAAGAAAATGTCTACAGGTTGTTAGAAACAAGACACTAGCTTATATGTATTCCCATCTTGTAAGATGCATTAAAATACCCATGTCAGCATTCCACGATTGTACACACATGTTTACCATAAATGGTGATGTGTATGAGGTCGGTTATAATAGTATGCCTTGGAATTTGTAATACCCATGTGATCTTGGACAGCTTTTTTTTCTGGCACTATGTAGTACACGATTTGAGTAGATAACTATAATCTAGTTTCTTTAGTAACCATTTCTTGTGTTGAGAAGTTCAATCAAGTGGAACATCTTCCACGTCCCTAATAAAGCTACTAAATGGAAAGCTAGATCCTTGGATTCTTCTGACATATGGGCTAACCTCATAAAAAGAAACACTAAACATTTTTATATAGAAAACTATAAATCATGGCAAGATCATTCTTTATGGGATATTATTGTGTCTCCTCACTCTTTTGTTGGTGTAGGCAATTCCCTTTGTTGTAGATTATGGAAGGCTTGGATGGAGGTTAAAAAGGCATGTTTCCCTAATGAGAAATACTTTACTCATTTTGACTTTTTTCTTCAAGAACGCATGTGGATTGGACGGCTATCTTTGTGGAACAATTGCAAAATGGGAATCAAACAGGACAAGTGTTGCAAGAAGGGATACTCTAGCTGGAATGACCTCATTGTCAATGGTGGGGTAAACTGCTATAATGAATATCACTAACTTATCTCCTATGTGTCTTCACGTATTGCTGTTACACAAAAAGGTTTTGCAGGAGAGGCTTCTTCAATGCACTTCCATAGTCTTGTTCACCTTGCTGATGTTGCCAGATACATGTTGCTGAAATTGAAGAGCTGCAAAGGGTTCAAATACATTGCAATGAGGTGTCTTCTCGCTATCAAGATAGCCCCTCCTAAGGATTTTCAACTATCTAAACATCTGTATAATACCCTCCCCAACCAATGGAGAGATTCATTACTTAAGTTGAACTCTAGTTCCACATTTGACATGATTTTCTCATGTACATGAGCTTGTGTATCAGGAACCTTTGTATCTCTCTAACTTGTATCCTGCCCAGATGTATGTCCCCTGCTCCAACAGTATTTGCTAAGTATTTATTGTAATTTGGGACCCTTGTGTGGGATCCTACCCTTTGTACACTTACACATACCATCATTAATCTAATCTTCTTGTTGTCTCAAAAAAAATGTGGAGTGCTTATCTATATTTGGTGAGGGTTTGCCTCTAGCATGTTGAGAGTGATGGATGGATGCACTCAGGAAATCAGTTGGTGTTGCAAAACCTGCTTCACACCTGCCCTCTTTTCTCTTCTGATATGCTTAGTACACAAGTTTAGCTTCCTAATGACATAAAGAAACCATATATGTGCTTTGGAAATGATTTGGGTAATGACCAAATCAAAACAGATAACTTGGTACTTCACAAATTGAGCAAAACCTTCTATTCCTGTAATGATACCTGCTCAGACTTTTACTCAGTGTGTCCAGCACACTTAAAATTGGAACAATTCCTTTTGGGAGTATCAATGTACCTTAGTAAGCTACCAATCACAAGTGGAATCACTTCAATTGATAAAGTATGCACTGAGAAATAAGTTTAGCAAAATTATATCTACCCCCGACTTTTCAGGAACTCTGCAGACAAATACCAGTGTGCACCTCGACTTGATTTTCTCCCAAATGGCTGAATGGAATCCTTTGAAATTTTGTATGCTTGTAGTAGACTTTGAGCTGGTTCCAATGAGCTATAGAACACTTGATTTGGTTCAGTAGATCCAGAGCAATGCTTCTTTGAAGTTGACAGACTTGGAGTAGGTGACTCAGACAAAACAGAGATGATGAATGTATACTTCTATTGATATATGTGTTTGTACAATCTCATTAGCTTGGCAAGAACAGCTAAATGAGGTATTGTGGTGTTGGCTATGGTGTAACCTTCACACACAATGAATTACAAAGAGATTTTGCCTCGGGGAGTGAGCTAGAGTGACAGTGTAACCCGCGACTTTTTCAGTACATCCTTTATAGGAGTTTGGTCTTCATTTGAATTTGAAATTCAAACTTAGGCTCCCTTGAATCTCTCCTCTAAAAGTAGGGAGATATTCTCTCCATCTCAACAATCAAATTTCCACGACTAATGAAGTAGGTGGATGACTTAAAGTGGTTACAAACAAATGATAAGTCACTTAGACTTTTACAAGGGGTAAAGAAGTAAGAACATATAAGCATATGTTCACATGAACCTTGCTTTGAGTGAAGCTTTGATAAACCTTTATCCATGCTAGTCTTTAATGAGTCTAAGGGTCCAAGCCAATGTGTGTAGGCTTGTTTTGCACCAACAGCTCCCCCTCAAGCCAAACACTTTGGCTTAAGTCTTCTTCTTCATTCTTCAATTACTTCCTGCAATCCAATCATAGATTTGAATCTTCCTAGCTTGTTTCCATCCAATGCCTTGGTAAGTAAAT
The DNA here is from genome assembly GCA_020310875.1 of Ceratopteris richardii. Lineage (NCBI taxonomy): Eukaryota > Viridiplantae > Streptophyta > Polypodiopsida > Polypodiales > Pteridaceae > Ceratopteris > Ceratopteris richardii. The sequence goes on from CM035415.1 coordinate 188,853,070, forward strand.
CTGCACATTGCATATTAGTAGAAACATATGTCAATTGAATCTCTTTACTTAACAATTTCTCTCTCACATAGTGGTAATGAACCTCTATGTGTTTGGTTCTGGCATGATAAATTGGATTTGCTGCAAGGTGAAGAGAGCTAGTGTTATCTCCAAATATGATAGGTGGTCTTGTGAATAGACCTAACTCTGTATATAGAAGCTTCAACCAGATAGCTTCTTGAGTAGCATTTGCAAGTCCTCTATACTCTGCTTCAGTGGATGACAATGCCACTGTAGGTTGCTTCTTAGCTGACCAAGAGATAGGCTTATCTCCTGCAAAACAAATGTATCCTGAGGTGCTCCTCCTATCATCCTTGCATCCTGCCCAATCTGCATCTGAATAGACTTTAATATCAATGTCTGATGTGTAAGGAAAATACAAACCATGACTTTGAGTTCCCTTGAGGTACTTCAAGATCTTCTTGGCTGCCTCTAGGTGAGGTACTCTAGGTTTGTGCATGAATTGACTAAGCACACTTACTCCATATGCTATGTCAATTCTTGTCAAGGTAGCATAGTTCAAACTACCCACCATACTTTGGTATCCTGTAATGTCTTTGATTTCTTCTCCTTCATGAGCACTTAGCTTTTGGTTAACCTCCATTGGAGTAGTAGATACCTTAGCATCCTGCAAACCAAACTTCTTGACCATATCCTGTACATACTTCTTTTGAGTAATGTAGATACCTGAGTTTGTGTAGATCACTTCAAGACCTAGAAAATATTTTAGTAATCCAAGATCACTAATCTTGAATTCTTTCATCATCTGACCCTTGATGTGTCTAATCCCATTGACATCATTCCCTGTAATGATAATGTCATCAACATAGACACATAAGTAAATTACCTCTGTACTACTTCTCTTTATGAATAGAGAAGTGTCTGCTTTGCTCATCACAAATCCTTGGTCTTGGAGGTAGGTGGTCAATCTGTAGTTCCATGCTCTAGGTGCCTGCTTTAATCCATACAGAGCCTTCTTTAATTTACAAACATAATGTACCTTTCTTGGATCTTCATAGCCAGGTGGTTGTGACATGTAGACTTCTTCAGATATCCATCCATTTAGGAATGCATTCTTCACATCCAATTGGTACATGTTCCAATTCTTGGATGCAGCTACACTCACCAAAACTCTGATAGTTGGCATCTTGGCCACAGGAGAAAATGTCTCCTCATAATCAATGCCTTGGGTTTGTGCAAAACCCTTGGCTACCAACCTAGCTTTGTACCTGTTAATTGTTCCATCTGAATTCTTCTTCAATTTGTAGATCCATCTGGATCCTATTACCTTCATAGTATCCTTCTTGGGTACCAAGTCCCAAGTATCACTCTCTTGGAGGGCTTCTATCTCCTCATCCATGGCTTCTCTCCATTCTGGCTTTGTAATTGCTTCTTCATAGGTACCTGGTTCTTCATTCAACAAGTCTTTTGCAAGATATACAGAATGTTTAGTTACAAGTGATGTGTCATACCCAAATCTGATAGGTTTCTTCTTCTCTCTCTGAGATCTTCTCATAGCTTGAGTAGAAGTTTCTGCCTTGTCCTCCAATTGCTTCATCTTCATCTTTCCTTTGGATTTCCAAGCCTTGAACTCTTCAAGGTTGATGGTATCATCATCTGAGCTTGAATCTTCTTGCTGAGTTGGCTCTTCCTTGGTAAGCTTTGGAAAATCTTCCTCCATGTCATAGGGTAGACTCACTTTCCTGCATTCATTCTCATACCATGAGTCATTCTCATCAAATATGACATCTCTGCTTACCTTGAACCCTTTGTTTGTGGGGTTGTAAAATCTGTATCCTTTTTGGTTCAAATCATAACCAATGAAGATACATTTCTCTGCCTTTGGGTCTAGCTTTCCTCTTACCTGTGAAGGAATATGCACATATGCTATACATCCAAAGATTTTACAATGATCTAGAGAGGGTCTCTTACCATGCCATGCTTCATAAGGTGTCATGCCATCAAGTGATTTGGATGGCAACCTATTGATGAGGTAAGTGGCAGTGGACACACTCTCTGCCCATAGGTAATTTGGTAACTTTTTTTCATTGAGCATAGACCTAGCTGTTTCCACTATAAGTCTATTCCTTCTTTCTGCTACCCCATTTTGTTCAGGTGAGTATCTGGTAGTGATCTCCCTCTTGATGCCTCTTTCCTGCAAGAAATCTTCAAACTCATTGGAGAAGTATTCTCCTCCACCATCTGACCTTAGCCTCTTCAAGCTTCTACCTGTTTGATTCTCAACAAGTGCAAGATACCTCTTGAAACAATTAAACACTTCATCTTTATGCTTCATAAAGTATAGAATGGTCCATCTGCTATAGTCATCAATGAAGGACACATAATACCTTGAACCAGAAATAGAAGGGTCCTTGCTAGGTCCCCAAACATCTGTGTGTACCAAGTCTAGGTAGTCTTCATGCATGAAACCTTTCCTTGAGTAGGGTAATCTGTGAGACTTACCAAATTGACATGATCCACATTTGTAAATCATGTGTTGCTTGGATACATTAGGTATCCCAAGCACACACTGATCCCTGCACATTTGCTTGATAGTCCTTTCTCCTATGTGCCCTAGTCTTTTATGCCATATCTCTAACTCTGAGAGTGTCTGATCCTTATAATTATACAAAGCAATATTTTTTGTATCTTCTAGCTCAAATGTAAATAATCTACCTGATTTCTCCCCTTTGGCTATCCTTCTGAATCCTTGTTTTGGGTCCTCCACATATGCTCCATGTTGTGTGAATCTGACCTGCAAACCTTTCTCCACAATCTGACCAACACTCATCAAATTCTTAGTTATTGTTGGTACATAGAGTACCCTGCTTAATAGGTTCTGATTACCATCACATGTCTTCACATTTCCAATTTTGACAACAGAGTGCTTAGTGTCATCACCTGTTTGTACCTGATGTTTGCCCTTGGGCTCTTCCAAATCAGAAAGCAATGCCACATTGCCAGCTACATGGTTAGAACATCCTGAGTCAATGTAAAATAAATGATCATCATTTGTACCTATCTTGGAGGTCATGTTCATGATCAATAAGGAGTCATCTTGCTCCTCTGTATAGTTGTTGTAGTCTCTTCTATTTCTGAATCCACCTTGGTAGCTTCCATTGTGGTTGTTGTTGTAATTGTTGTTGTATTGGTTGTTGTACCCATTGTAGCTTTGATGTTGGTTGAATCTGCCTCTTCCTTGAGAGTATCCACCTCTTGAGTAGCCTCTTCCTTTGTGATTTTTGTAGTTCTTGTAGCATTCATCTGTGGTATGATTTGACAACCCACAGATGTTGCAAGGTGATGAGTTGTAGGGTCTCCCCCTACCTGACTTACCTCCTCTGCCTCTTCCTCTAGATGACCTACCTCTCCCTGCATAATTAGCTTGAGAGGTAGAGCCTTCTTCATCCTGTTTCTTCTTGCCTTTATCTTTAACTTTCTTATCAGTAAAGAGAGCTGAGGGGTTATTACCTTTTGATTGATCTCCAGCCTTGGTGAACTTTGCTTCATGTGTAAATAGTTGGCCCATGAGTGTTGTAAGATCAGGGGTATGCATGTCCATGTAGAGGTCCATTGCAGTGGTGAAACTTTCCCACTTATCATCTGCCTTGAGTCCATTTGTCACTTGCCTGACTATTTGCTCCTCTTCAATTTCCTCTCCAATGCTTGCTAGTTGGTCTGCCACATCTTTGATCTTTGTTACATAATCTGAGACTGATTGCTTGGGCTGCTTTCTAAGTGTTGTGAACTCTATCCATAATTGATTCTTCCTAGCCCTTGTGTTGGAAGAAAAATAATTTGACAAGGTTTCCCAAGTCTCTTGGGAAGTCTTACAGTTCCTTACATGAGGTAAAAGAAAGTCAGATATAGAGTTTAAGAGATAAGACCTTGCCAAAGCATCCTTTGCACACCATTGGTTGAGTCTTTCATGCTCATCCTTTGTAGGTAGTCCTCTAGTCTTGAATGAGGGCAACTCCTCATCTCCTGATATGTATCCAAATAGACTTCTCCCTTGTAGATAGGTCTTCATTCTCAATGACCAAGCTTGATAGTTGTTTCTGTCCAATTTGTCAATGAAGGAAGGGAAACCATCACCCATGATTACCTTCTTTTGCTCTGATACCACTGTTGAGAGTGATGGATGGATGCACTCAGGAAATCAGTTGGTGCTGCAAAACCTGCTTCACACCTGCCCTCTTTTCTCTTCTGATATGCTTAGTACACAAGTTTAGCTTCCTAATGACATAAAGAAACCATATATGTGCTTTGGAAATGATTTGGGTAATGACCAAATCAAAACAGATAACTTGGTACTTCACAAATTGAGCAAAACCTTCTATTCCTGTAATGATACCTGCTCAGACTTTTACTCAGTGTGTCCAGCACACTTAAAATTGGAACAATTCCTTTTGGGAGTATCAATGTACCTTAGTAAGCTACCAATCACAAGTGGAATCACTTCAATTGATAAAGTATGCACTGAGAAATAAGTTTAGCAAAATTATATCTACCCCCGACTTTTCAGGAACTCTGCAGACAAATACCAGTGTGCACCTCGACTTGATTTTCTCCCAAATGGCTGAATGGAATCCTTTGAAATTTTGTATGCTTGTAGTAGACTTTGAGCTGGTTCCAATGAGCTATAGAACACTTGATTTGGTTCAGTAGATCCAGAGCAATGCTTCTTTGAAGTTGACAGACTTGGAGTAGGTGACTCAGACAAAACAGAGATGATGAATGTATACTTCTATTGATATATGTGTTTGTACAATCTCATTAGCTTGGCAAGAACAGCTAAATGAGGTATTGTGGTGTTGGCTATGGTGTAACCTTCACACACAATGAATTACAAAGAGATTTTGCCTCGGGGAGTGAGCTAGAGTGACAGTGTAACCCGCGACTTTTTCAGTACATCCTTTATAGGAGTTTGGTCTTCATTTGAATTTGAAATTCAAACTTAGGCTCCCTTGAATCTCTCCTCTAAAAGTAGGGAGATATTCTCTCCATCTCAACAATCAAATTTCCACGACTAATGAAGTAGGTGGATGACTTAAAGTGGTTACAAACAAATGATAAGTCACTTAGACTTTTACAAGGGGTAAAGAAGTAAGAACATATAAGCATATGTTCACATGAACCTTGCTTTGAGTGAAGCTTTGATAAACCTTTATCCATGCTAGTCTTTAATGAGTCTAAGGGTCCAAGCCAATGTGTGTAGGCTTGTTTTGCACCAACATAGCATAGTTTGTAACTCTTTTATATTAATATTCAATTTCTTTTGTTCTCTCAAAAAAAAGAGCATGGCTCAGTTTACTTGGATTGGCTCTTCACCTCTTGAGGTGGGGGTGGGGGTCCCATCCCTCCCTACATCAAGCCACTATGTAACTCGTCTAACCCTTGCTTTGTGGGATACGGGGGGTCCAATGGGTACTATGCGCATTCACTTCTACAGTTGCAATTTCAAAATTAAAGTTCGGGGGATTAGGCTTCGGCTGAACCTGTAGTTCAAAAGAAAAAAAAACGCATGGCAACTTAACCTCTTAGAACAAAACATGCATCCCTGAAACAAATGAATTGATGTGAGGGTGGAAGCATGATTTTGGAAGGAAATTCCATTTATGTACCATCGGAATAGTTTGAATCCACCCATAGACTTAAAAGTTATTTTTTTATAGAAAATAGAGATTAAATTAAATTTAGGAAATATTGTACAATTCTGCAAGGGGCAAGCCCTCTTAGGACAATACATCTTAGAGAGAGTGACTCTCCACTATTGGTATCTAACATTACATATGATTTTTGAATACATGGCTTGATGCATAGGAGCATGAGAGATACTAGAAAGGTAGGCCTGTCTAGCAAACTTGATTTCTTTCCAATAGTTGTAAATCTGATTCCTACTACCATCTCCAAAGCATCTTTTCATTCTTCCAACCCAAAGGTTCCATAATATTTGTGCTCTCCATGTGTGCCAAAGCAAGGGAGACAACCCATTATTGGTCTGCCAAGGGTGAGGCACAGATTATTAAGAGAGGACTAGAATTTCTGAGCATGAAAGCATTCCATGAACAGGTGAGAAAGATCCTCCAACCTACCACAACTGTTACAATTTCCATTCCCTAAATTTCATTTACGAGTTGTGCTCCCTCTCCATAGGCGCTGGTGAATGATAAGCCACAATAAGATGGAGTGCTTATTCACACGGGAAGGGCCCAAATGACCTGAAATATGTAGGACCATTGATGAGCGATCCACTATAGTTTTGATTCAGCCTCCTGACCAACTTGGGAAAGGAACCTTTTTTTTTCTTGAAATTCTGGAACATATCCATAGCAATTGTATGTAGCTCAAGCTCTTTATAGTGGTTTCACTTTTCCATGGCTTTCAAGAGCAACTCCCTCTGATCCATAAGCACTCTAATCCATAAGCACATGTTTACAACCAAGAGATAAGTCGAAAATTTCATTAATGAAGAAAGGATCCACAATATCCTGCCCAGACATAAAGCTATTCCATGAGTTAAAGCCTTTTTTCCTGCACTTATTCATCTTAACAGGTAAAGGAGAAACTTCTTTAGCATTCATCCGTCCAGTCCATAATGAGTCATGTGACAAAAACTAGAGATTAGAAGGAAACATTGGATTTAAGGTATAACCCTATTTAACTTTAATCCAAGCATAGAAATACCTCTAATAATTCCTTGTTCAATTTTATCTTTGACTAACCATCTGACAACATCACTAGAAATAGAAAACAGAAGAGAACCAAGGGGACAACCCTGTCTGCTAGATCCATAAAGATTGAAGGGTTCAGAAACAGAACCATTCATAGCCACCATAGAGTTGGCATTACTCAATGTTTTTGTCTATAATCTCAATTATGTCTCTAATCTCGATTATGGTATCGATGTATTCCATGATATATAGACAAACACTCTTCATCAAGAGGAATTATTCTAGAAATAATATCTGCATTCTCAATATGATTGGGGCTATTAACCATTTCCAAAGTTGATCACAAAGAGTTCTTGACAGATAGTTAAGTCTTTCCCTGATTGTCATCTTTGGTAACGTTAGACAACATCTCCTAATGTTGTAAAATAACCTGTAAGCAGTAGTATCAATTATCAATGTATTGTCAGGCCCATACTCCACATCCTTGTCCCAAAAATGAGCCAGTTTCTTGAAATGGATTGGAAAATTCCAAAAACATTGATCCCTCCTTCAAATATCCATACATTTCCTCCTAAACTTTGGGAAGATTGTATCAATACATTTGTTGACCTCGTCTAGATCATCGGCACTTCAAATCCAAACATTGAAATGTTCAAGGCACCATTGAAGAAAAGCATTACTATCAAGAAAGGCCTGCTTACTTTAGATATTCATAAACACTTCAACTTCTAGAATTAGAGCCCTAGGTTGTAAATCCTTGTGAATAGGTTTCAATTCCCATATCACCTCCTCTCTCAGGCTACGTTGAATCTTTGGAGGGTCCTTTTCTATCTCAATAAATTCTGGTTCCATTATGACATGATCCAACCTCTTTCATTCTTTTTACTTGTGTAGTATTTGTTTAGGCTCTTGCTTGCCTTTTGGTGTAAACACTAGTAGAGGATTATTTTGAGTTAAAACTGATACTTTCTCCTCAACTCCTATTGCAATAAGATTAATTTGAGCTGAAATAGGACATGTTTGAGTTGAAATAGGATCAATTTGAGTTGAGACTGATACTTTATTTAGTTTTTTTTCGTTTTGGGCATCTTTGTGCTCAACTTCTATTGCAGCCTAACATTGACTTGATGAGGATGTAAGGCTGTCTTTTGCCGCATCTATGGATGGAACTTTGTTCTATATCTGATGTATAGGCCAAACATCATTACAACGTACAATCAATGACATTGTTAGTCTATAAAAAACTGTAAAGAATAGGATAAATACAATCAATACCATCATTACAAAATAGGCTAAATACAAAACCCTATGAGAGCTGATCAATTTGGACAATGTCACGCGTGGGTAGTAACCATTACAAAGAGGTGTTCTAAGAAGATGAACAGTAGAACTAAATAGTGAAACCAGTTTGCTCACTTTGAAACTATTTACTACTATCCAAATCATATCATTGTGAAAAGGCATCATGAGAGGAATGATTGTAAAATTCATATAAATGTGTTCCTAATGTTTATGATGCATTAAGACTTCAAATTATTTCTAAATTGGTGCTTAATTTATGGAAAAATGCCATTTTTCCCATAAAATACCAGAAGAAGGACTGTCTACATCATTAGAATCAATGAAACAATTGAGCTATCAAATATGTACATGGTATATAATACGAGGCACAGACAACAAAATATTTTAATGACATTGATAGAAAATAGGCTGATCAGAAACTGTGATGATAACTAATAGATTTGGATGATGCCACACATAGGGATGGTAACCATTACAAAGGACAATGATGTAAGAGGGTGAACATTGGTACTATTCTTTCAAAAGATCCTCTATATCAGGTATAATGCATATGCTCAAGTGTGACCGAGTAGTCTGTAGCCTTGTAACTGGGTGCAAATGGCTTGGCTTCTTCTATCGTTTCACAGGTGCTTGAAAATTTATTTTTGTGTTTGCCATAAATTGCGCTAGAGTGGCATCCTCTTGTACATGAACACCTACAACCTGTGTTGGGGATCCATACATGTGAGAAACTAAGGCTGGGTTACAATAGTTTTGCTTCGAGGAGGTTTCATTTGTAGTATTCATTTGAAGAACATGTCTATTTGGACTCTGATTAGCATCAAAAGCAAGATTCTACATATGACCTTTGTTTGAACAAACAACACGATCATTATCAACTACAGAGTTGTGACCAGCTAGATGAATATGTGAGCTACTAACTGGATCAAGAACATTCTCAATCATTTCGTCTAGACCACTACGAAAGTCAATGCGTGTGAACTACGCATCATGCATGTTGTCAGTTGGACATCCATTGCAAATGGTATTTGGAGGAAGGATGGAATATTTTCTTTCTCTTTCGATGATGAAGATTGGGCATAAATCTTACTTTCAGCAAATGGTGTACGTCCAACATTCTCACTTGTCCCAAGCTCCCTATCGTATGCAGAATCAAAATTGGTGGTAATTGTTCCTATTGAGGTACGAGCAAGTGCTTAGCATAATGAAACGAGCTAGATTAGTGTTCCACTAGGGCGTTAAAGAGTAAGAAAGAGATAGTTGATGGACGACTTATTGTAAACAACTAACGAAAAACTAGATCCTTAGTAGTCTCGAATTAGTAAGAAGCTAATTAGTAATAGCTAATTACTAACAACTATCGAAAAATCAGCTACTTAGTAATAGCTAATTAGTAATAGCTAATTTGTTGGTGCATATCAAGCCTTCACACATTGGCTTGGAACATTGGAAGCCTTGGAAGACTTGGCTTGGTTATCAAACTTGAAGACCACACATAAAGCTTGAACCCTTGAAGGATATATTCACTTGGAAAAATGATCATAGGAACCAATGCTTAATTGGTTATTACCTTTTATCCTATGTAAAAGTCTATATGACTTTAATCACTCTTGTAAACTCACCTACTTGAGGAAGTCGTGGAAAAGTAGATGGATGATTGAGAGAATATCTCATTCACTTTTAGGTACATGATTCTAGGAGATTAACTTGGATTTGAAATTCAAAATCTCATTCAACTCCTATAAAAAGTACAAAGAAAAAGTCGCGGGCATCCTTCACTCCTCCCGAGGCAATTCTGAGTCAATCTTTGAGTGTGTGTGAGCTACACCATAGCCTACACCTCTGATTACCATTGAGCATCACATTACATGCCAATGGGAATGTACAATCATTAGATTCAATCAATATACATACATTCATAATCTCTGGTTTCTCTGAGTGACTACCTTCAACTCTGTCAACTTCCAAGAGGCATATCTCAAGATCTACTGAACCAAATTGGATGATTCAAAGTGCATTGGATTCAGCTCAAAGTCTACAATACACCTACAAAGTTTCAAAGCTATTGGATCAACCATTGCAGAGAAATCCTAATCGAGGTGCTCACTGGTCTGTGACTGTAAGTCTCCTAAAAAATCGGGGGTGTACCTTATTTTGCTAAAGTGATTTCTCTGAGTATGGTTCATCATTTCCTTTCATTCCACTTGCAAATGGAAGCTTACTAAGCTAATAGAATATCTCTAGAAGGAATTTTGCTAATTGTAACTACACTGGTCACACTGAGCATAACACTGAGCAGGTATCAAGACCAAAATAGAAAGTTTTCAAGTCTTGTGATTTGCAAAGTAGTCTGTTTTGATCAAGTCATTACTCAAACCCTTTCCAAAGTACATATAGCATATGTTGGTATCATTTGGAAGCTCAAGGAATCTACTAAGCATATCTGAAGAGAAAAGAGGGCAGGTGTGAAGCAGGTTTTGCAGCACCAACTGATCTTCTGAGTGCATCCAGCCATCACATCCAACAGTGGTATCAGAGCATATAAGGTAATCATGGGTGATGGTTTCCCTTCCTTCATTGAGAAATTAGACAGGAACAACTACCAAGCTTGGTCTCTGAGGATGAAGACCTATCTACAAGGAAGGAGCTTGTTTGGATTCATATCAGGAGATGAGGAATTGCCCTCATTCAAGACTAGAGGCCTACCTACAAAGGATGAACATGAGAGGCTCAACCAATGGTGTGCTAAAGATGCTTTGGCAAGGTCATATCTTCTAAACTCTATTTCTATTTCCTTCTACCTCATGTAAGGAATTGTAAGACTTCCCAAGAGACTTGGGAAACCTTGTCAACATACTTTTCATCAAGCACAAGGGCCAGAAAGAATCAGCTATGGATTGAGTTTACAACCCTTAGGAAGCAATCAAAACAATGTGTTTCAGATTTTGTCACCAAAGTCAAAGACATTGCAGATCAACTTGCAAGTGTTGGAGAAGAAATTGAGGAAGAGCAAATAGTCAGACAAGTGATCAATGGACTAAAGGCAGATGACAAGTGGGAGAGCTTTACCACAGCAATGGACTTGTACATGGACATCCAAGCACCTGATCTAACAACTCTGATTGGACAACTCTTTACACATGAAGCAAAGATCACAAAGAATGGAGAGCAATCAAAAGGTAACAATCCCTCTGCCCTTTATACTGATAAGAAGGTAAAAGACAAAGGTAAAAATAAGAAGGTTGATGAAGAAGGCTCTACCTCCCAAGCAAACTATGCAGGGAGAGGTAGATCATCTAGAGGTAGGGGCAGAGGAGGTAAGTCAGGTAGGGGGAGACCCTACAACCAATCTCCATGCAATATTTGTGGCTTATCTAACCATACCACAGATGAATGCTACAAAAACTACAAGAACCAAAGAGGAAGAGGTCACCAAAGAGGAGGATACTCTCAAGGCAGAGGCAGATTCAACGAATCTCAAGGCTACCATGGCTACAACAATAACTACAACAATAGCTACAATCACAATGGCAATTATCAAGGTGGATACAGGAATAGTAAAGATTACAACAATTATGTAGAGGAGCAAGATGATTCCTTGTTGATCATGAACATGACATCTAAATCAGGTATCAATGATGATCACTTATTCTATATTGATTCAGGTTGCTCTAACCATGTAGCTGGAAATGTTGCCTTACTCTCTGACTTGGAAGAACCCAAAGGCAAGCACCAAGTGCAGACAGGTGATGACACTAAACATTCAGTTGTTAAAGTAGGCAATGTCAAAACAAGTGATGGTAATCAGAATTTACTAAGCAGAGTGTTGTATGTCCCAACAATCACCAAGAATCTGATGAGTGTAGGTCAGATTGTGGAAAAAGGTCTACAGGTCAGGTTCACTCAACATGGTGCATATGTGGAGGATCCAAGACATGGATTCAGAAGGATAGCCAAGGGAGAGAAATCAGGTAGATTGTTTACCTTTGAACTTGAAGACACTAAGAATATTGCTTTGTACAACTATAAAGACCAAACCCTATCAGAATTGGAGATTTGGCACAAAAGATTAGGTCACATTGGAGAGAGGACCTTAAAGCAGATGAGTAGGGATCAATGTGTGCTTGGGATACCTAATGTGTCCAAGCAACACATGATATACAAGTGTGGGGCTTGTCAATTTGGTAAGTCACACAGATTGCCCTATACCAAGAAAGGTTTTATGCATGAAGATTATCTGGAATTGGTGCATACAGATGTTTGGGGACCTAGCAAGGAGCCATCCATATCTGGATCAAGGTACTATGTGTCTTTTATTGATGACTATAGCAGGTGGATTGTTTTATACTTCATGAAACATAAAGATGAAGTATTTAATTGTTTCAAAAGGTATCTTGCATTAGTTGAAAATCAAACAGGTAGACATTTGAAGAAGCTAAGGTCAGATGGTGGTGGAGAATACTTCTCCAATGACTTTGAAGATTTCTTGCAGGAAAGAGGCATCAAGAGGGAGATTACCACAAGGTACTCACCTGAACAAAATGGGGTAGCTGAGAGAAGGAATAGACTCATTGTAGAGACAGCTAGGTCTATGCTAAATGAAAAGAAATTGCCAAACTATCTTTGGGCAGAGAGTGTATCTACTGCCACATATTTGATTAACAGGTTGCCATCAAAGACACTTGATGGAATGACACCCTATGAGGCTTGGCATGGTAAGAGACCATCTCTGGATCATTGCAAAATCTTTGGGTGTGTTGCATATGTGCATATTCCCTCACAGGTAAGGGGAAAGCTAGACCCTAAAGCTGAAAAATGTATCTTCATTGGTTATGATTTGAACGAGAAGGGATACAGGTTCTACAACCCCTCAAACAAAGGTTTCAAGGTAAGCAGAGATGTCATCTTTGATGAAAATGATTCATGGTATGAAAATGAGTGCAGGAAAGTTAGCCTACCTTATGACATGGAAGAAGACTTTCCAAAGCTTATCAGGCAAGAACCAATTCAGAAAGAGGACACAAGCTCAGATGATGAAGACACCATCAACATTGAAGAGTTCAAGGCTTGGAAATCCAAAGGGAAGATGAAGATGAAGCAACTAGAAGACAATCCAGAATCCTCAATTCAAGCTATGAGGAGATCTCAAAGAGAAAAGAAGAAACCTATTAGGTATGGGTATGATACTTCACTTGTAACCAAGCACTCTGTATATCTTGCAAAGGATCTCTTGAATGAAGAACCAGGTACATTTGAAGAAGCAATTACTAAATCAGAATGGAAGGAAGCAATGGATGAAGAAATGGAGGCTCTCAAGGAAAGTGATACTTGGGACTTGGTACCCAAGAAGGACTCCATGAAAGTGATAGGATCCAGATGGATCTACAAACTCAAAAGAAACTCAGATGGTACAATAAACAGGTATAAAGCTAGATTGGTAGCCAAGGGTTTTGCACAAACCCAAGGCATTGATTATGAGGAGACATTTTCTCCTGTGGCCAAGATGCCAACTATCAGAGTTATGGTGAGTGTAGCTGCATCCAAGAATTGGAACATGTACCAATTGGATGTGAAGAATGCATTCTTGAATAGATGGATATCTGAAGAAGTCTACATGTCTCAACCACCTGGCTATGAAGATCCCAATAAGGTAAATCATGTTTGTAAATTGAAGAAGGCTCTGTATGGATTGAAGCAGGCACCTAGAGCATGGAATTACAGGTTGACAACCTATCTCCTAGATCAAGGATTTGTGATGAGTAAAGCAGATACTTCATTGTTTATCAAAAGGAACAATTCAGAGGTAATATACTTGTGTGTCTATGTTGATGACATCATTATTACAGGAAATGATGTTCAGGGAATTAGACACATCAAAGGACAGATGATGAAAGAATTCAAGATCAATGATCTTGGTTTATTGAAGTACTTCCTAGGACTTGAATTGGTCTACACAAATTCAGGTATCTTTATTACTCAGAAGAAGTACATTCAGGACATGGTCAAGAAGTTTAATTTGCAGGAAGCTAAAGTCTCAAACATTCCTATGGAGGTCAACCACAAACTCAGTGCACATGAAGGAGAAGAACTCAAAGATATTACAGGTTACCAAAGTTTGGTAGGTAGTCTTAATTATGCTACCTTAACCAGGATTGATATATCATATGGTGTTAGTGTACTTAGCCAATTTTTGCATAAACCAAGAATACCTCATTTGGAGGCAGCAAAGAAGATAGTAAAGTACCTAAAGGGAACACAAAATCATGGTTTGTACTTTCCATATTCATCAGATATTGATATTAAGGTATACTCAGATGCAGATTGGGCAGGTTGCAAGGATGACAAGAGAAGTACATCTGGTTACATATGTTTTGCAGGTGATAAACCAATTTCTTGGTCATCCAAGAAACAACCCACAGTGGCTCTATCATCTACTGAGGCAGAGTACAGAGGACTAGGCAATGCCACTCAAGAAGCTATATGGTTGAAGCTATTATATTCAGAATTGGGCTTATACACAAGGCCACCAATCATATTTGGTGATAACACAAGTTCTCTTCACCTAGCAGCTAATCCAATTTATCATGCTAGGACAAAACACATAGAGGTTCACTACCACTATGTGAGGGAGAAGTTACTTAGCAAAGAAATTCAATTGTCATATGTGTCTACTAATATACAATGTGCAGATTTGCTTACTAAAGCTCTGGATGGAAGCAAGCTATGCATGTTTAAATCCATGATTGGATTGCAGGAAATAATTGAAGACTACAGATGAAGACTTGAGCCAAAGTGTTTGGCTTGAGGGGGAGCTGTTGGTGCATATCAAGCCTTCACACATTGGCTTGGAACATTGGAAGCCTTGGAAGACTTGGCTTGGTTATCAAACTTGAAGACCACACATAAAGCTTGAACCCTTGAAGGATATATTCACTTGGAAAAATGATCATAGGAACCAATGCTTAATTGGTTATTACCTTTTATCCTATGTAAAAGTCTATATGACTTTAATCACTCTTGTAAACTCACCTACTTGAGGAAGTCATGGAAAAGTAGATGGATGATTGAGAGAATATCTCATTCACTTTTAGGTACATGATTCTAGGAGATTAACTTGGATTTGAAATTCAAAATCTCATTCAACTCCTATAAAAAGTACAAAGAAAAAGTCGCGGGCATCCTTCACTCCTCCCGAGGCAATTCTGAGTCAATCTTTGAGTGTGTGTGAGCTACACCATAGCCTACACCTCTGAGTACTATTGAGCATCACATTACATGCCAATGGGAATGTACAATCATTAGATTCAATCAATATACATACATTCATAATCTCTGGTTTCTCTGAGTGACTACCTTCAACTGTGTCAACTTCCAAGAGGCATATCTCAAGATCTACTGAACCAAATTGGATGATTCAAAGTGCATTGGATTCAGCTCAAAGTCTACAATACACCTACAAAGTTTCAAAGCTATTGGATCAACCATTGCAGAGAAATCCTAATCGAGGTGCTCACTGGTCTGTGACTGTAAGTCTCCTAAAAAATCGGGGGTGTACCTTATTTTGCTAAAGTGATTTCTCTGAGTATGGTTCATCATTTCCTTTCATTCCACTTGCAAATGGAAGCTTACTAAGCTAATAGAATATCTCTAGAAGGAATTTTGCTAATTGTAACTACACTGGTCACACTGAGCATAACACTGAGCAGGTATCAAGACCAAAATAGAAAGTTTTCAAGTCTTGTGATTTGCAAAGTAGTCTGTTTTGATCAAGTCATTACTCAAACCCTTTCCAAAGTACATATAGCATATGTTGGTATCATTTGGAAGCTCAAGGAATCTACTAAGCATATCTGAAGAGAAAAGAGGGCAGGTGTGAAGCAGGTTTTGCAGCACCAACTGATCTTCTGAGTGCATCCAGCCATCACATCCAACATAATTACGAACAACTAACCAAGAACTAGTTACTTCGTAATAGCTACTTAGTAATAAGCTAATTAGTAATGGCTAATTTGTAATAGCAAATTAATAATAACTAATTAGTAATAGATAATTAGTAATAGCTAATTAGTAATAGCTAATTAGTAATAGTTAATTAGTAATAGCTAATTAGTAATAGCTAATTCATAATAACTAATTTGTAATAGCTAATTTGTAATAGCTAATCCGTAATAGCTAATTTGTAATAGTTAATCCCTAATAGCTAATCAGTAATAGCTAAACAATAATACCTTATCATTAATAGCTAATTAGTAACAAGTTAATTAGTAATAGCTAATCAATAATACCTAATTAGTAATAGCTAATTCATAATAGCTAATTCCTAATAGCTAATTTGTAATAGGTAATTCATAATAGCTAATCAATAACAGCTAATCAGTAATAGCTAATCAATAATAGATAATCAATAATAGCTAATTAATAACAAGCTAATGAGTAATAGCTAATCAATAATAGCTAATTAGTAATAGATAATTTGTCATAGCTAATTCGTAATAGTTGATTAGTAATAGCTTATTCATCATAGCTGATTAGTAATGGCTAATTCATCATAGCTTATTCATAATAGCTAGTTAGTAGTAGCTAATTTATCATAGCTAATTTGTAATAGCTAATCATTAATAGATAATCAGTTATAGCTAATTAGTCATAGCTACTTATTAATAGCTGATCCATAATAGCTAATCAATAATAACTAATTAGTAATAGCTACTTATTAATAGCTAATTCATAATAGTTAATTCATAATAGCTAGTTCGTAATAGCTATTTCGTAATAGCTAATTAGTAATAGCTAATCAGTAATAGCTAATCAATAATAGCTAATTAAGAACAAGCTAATTAGTAATAGCTAACTAGTAGTAGCTAATTAGTAATACATAATTCATAATAGCTAATTCGTAATAGCTAATTCATAATAGCTAATCAATAATAGCTAATCAGTAATAGCTCATTAATAATAGCTAATCAATAATAGCTCATCAACAATAGCTAATCAATAATAACTAATTAATAATCACGAATTAGTAAGAAGCTAATTAGTAATAGCTAACTACTAACAACTATTGAACAATTAGCTACTTAGAAATAGCTAAGTAGTAAGACGCTAATTCGTAATAGCTAACTACAAACAAATAACCAAGAACTAGTTACTTCGTAATAGCTACTTAGTAACAAGATAATTAGTAGTCGTTAATTTGTAATAGCAAATTAATCATACCTTATTAGTAATAGCTAATTAGTAATAGCCAATCAGTAATTGCTAATCAATAATAGCTAATCAGTAATAGCTAATTAGTAACAAGCTAATCAATAATAGCTAATTAGTAATAGTTAATTTATAATAGCTAATTATTAATAGCTACTTAGTCATAGGTGATTACTAACAAACTAAATATTAATTCGTAATGGCTAGTTCATAATAGCTAATTAGTAATAGTTGATTAGTAACAAGATAATTAATAATAACTTACTAATAAGATAAATAAGAACCAGCTACTTAGTAATAGCTACTTGGTAATAGCTAATTAGTAATAGCTATGAAGAATTAGCTACTTAGTAATAGCTACTTAGTAATAGCTACTTAGTAATAGTTACTTAGTAATAGCTACTTAGTAATAGCTAATTATTAATAGCTAATTGGTAACAAACTAATATATTAATAACTAATTTCTAATAGCTAACTAACAACGAGCTGCTTAGTAATAGCTAATTGGTAAAAAATTAATTATTAATAGCTAAGTACTAACAAGTAACCCAGAGTTAGCAACTTAGTAATAGCTAACTAGTAACACGCTAATTAGTTACAAATAACTAACCATAACCATATACTTAGTAATAGCTAATTAGTAACTAGCTTATTAGTAATAGCTTATTAGTAACTAGCTTAGTAGTAATAGCTGATTACTAACAACTAACTAAGAACCAGCTACTTTGTAACAGCTAATTGGAAACAAGCTAATTAGTAATAGATAATTACAAACAACCAACCAAGGACTAGCTATGTAGTAATAACTAACTAGTAACAAGCTAAATAGTAATAGCTAATTAGTAACGGCTAACTAGGAACCAACTACTTAGTAATAGCTAATTGTTAATAAGATAATAACTGATAACTTAGTAACCTAAATCTGATGGTTAGAGGGCTCCCCGCATTCATAAGGTAGGGTGGAATGAGTATGCAGGCTTACTAATGAGCTGAATAAATTGAATCAATGAGGAGCTTACCTGGTCCATTGCTTCCTCTTCAATGATGGACTCTTAACGATTAGTGCCTCTCCTTTGCCAAAAATAGTGGCTCTTACATTAGAACCATAGAAATTACTCCTAGCCATGCGACCACCTAAATGATGCATGCATGGATGATCTAAGAGTTCACTTGTGTAGACTATCCTGAATGGTCTTCCCGACTCATATCAGATTTTTTTCTTCTACTCTTAGTTTGATGATGAAAGGCAATCCAAATGCCTTCATTGAAAATAGAGTCTCCTAATCTTATGCAAGATGAAGAATGGGTGTTTAGTACTTTTTGAAGTTTTGACCCATCTTATCAAATGATTTGTTGATGACAAGTGTATAGTTCATGATTTGTCAAATGGTGATGTGATTATTGCTTCTTGCATTTCATCTCGTGGGCGGTATAAGCTCATAGATTATGAAAAATCTGAGAATGATTTAGCATGTGCAATACATGATTATCAGGCTATGTAAGATGCAAAGCTTTGGCATGCATGCTTTGGTCATCTGAAATTTGCTAGTTTGCTATGCTTGCAGAAATCGAAAATGGTGTCCTCTTTGCCCAAACTTGAGGCACCTAGTAAACATGTATGTAAAGGATATATTTTGTGCAAAATGCAATGTTCCTCCTTTCCAAAAGATGGGAGACAATAAAAAATTACACCTTGTTCACAGTGATGTTGGTGGTCCTATGTAGACACCCTCTTTTGGAAATTATCTTTACTTTGAGACTTTCATTGATGAATTTTCGAGGCATGCATGGGTACATCCATTGAAAGCAAAGTCCAAAGTGTTTATGTGCTTCAAATAGTTTTTGGTTTTGGCTAAAAATCTATCAGCATGTAAAATGGGCACCCTCTGTTTTGATCAAGGGGGGGGAATATATGTCTTCTGACTTTAATGCATTTTTGGCTGAAGGTGGGATAAAACATCAATGTAGAGTGCCTTATACACCACAACAGAATGGAGTTGCTAAACGGAAGAACAGGTCACTCATGGAGATGGCAAGGTTTATGGTCAAGGGTCAGGCTTTGCCACATAGTTTCTAGCTTGAGGTTGTTATGTGTGTAGCATATGTACTTAATAGGTGTCCCATTAAAGTTTTTAGGAGCCGATGTGGACAACCACTTTTTCTTGTAACCAAAATTATCATTTTCAATGTAATTGAATGGAGATTTACGAAGATGCTAAGAGTTTCTAGAAATTGTCCATTACGATTATTCTATATTTTGGAAGTTCGGAATGGTGCGAAGCCCTTACCCTTACGAAGAAGTATGGTGTTGTATCTTACGGACAGAGTCCAAAAGTGGCAAATACAAAGTGTGCAGATATGTAGATACGAAAAGGGTGAAGTCTGTATTTTCTAAAGTCTGATTATAGAGATGATACTATAATGCAACCGCATTCATATTTTGAAATCAAGAAGTTATTTATTGTGTAGAAGCTATGACTCTGTGTACACTGTGTATTATGAATTGTCTCTATTTACAATCAATGTTATTCTAAGTGGTGTGGAATAGAAATGCATGTTTACGCGTGTTGTGTATTCGTAAATCCCCATTCCCAAACTTGTAAATTGGGCTACTCTTAGTCTGTGGGCAACCAATAGGCTCAACATTATGGCAGCCATGATGGGATGGGGTAACTGAACATAGCATAAAGTGGATTGATGTCAGTACAAAGTGGCAAGGAGTTCTTACAAAAGACTTATCATCACGGTTATTTAGACGAATTTGTGCAGCAAACACTCACAACATTGAAGCTTGAAGACATTCCTCTTGAGGATGCAATTACTATTCCAAAGGAAGTGCAGTTTTGGGTGGAAACCAGAGTTTTACCCCCCAAGCGTTTGAAGGATCTGCTCTTTGAGTGGAAGGACAACAAACTAACTAAAGTAATGTGGCAAGGGGAATTTAGTGGGACCCACCAGTAGAACCACTTTCAGGAATAGAAATACCCTCTAGAAGTAGGTCAAAGCAGTGGCAACATACCCTCGCCAGAGTTGCAACTCTAATACCTTTACTTCACGGTACCTTACAAATGCTTGGTGATTCGATGGCGAATAGGCACCCATTACCAGTGTTAAATTATACTCATTTTTATGGGGGAGTGGATGAGGATCCAGATGTGCATGTACGAACATTTGAGAATCAATACTTATGTAACCATCATAATATGCATGACAATCGGCACAAGTTCCAAGTGTTTCAAGCCATGTTAGTCGGCAATGCAGTGAAATACTCACTAGTCTATCTCTGCTACAGTCCTAAAAAGTCGGGGGTATACCAAATCTTGCTAACTTAATTTCTCTTAGCATAGTTCATTATTTTACATCATTCCACTTGCTAATGGTAGATTACTAAACTAATTAAATACCCCTAGAAGGAATTTTATCAATTGCTACTGTGCTGGTCACACTGAGCAAAACATTGAGCAGGTGTCAAGACCAAAATAGAAGGTTTTCTTGACTTTGTGACTTCCAAAGTTATCTGTTTTGATTCAATCATTACACACTTCATTTCTAAAGGAAATAGGCCATTTCTTGGTGTCATTGGAAAGCTAAGGGAGTCTACTAATCAAGTCTGAAGCTAAAGAGGGCTGGTACAAAGCAGGTTTTAGCAGTACCTACTCAATCTCTTGGATCATCCAGCCATCTTTCCCAACAGTTTGAAGGAATGTCGCTTTAATGGGAGAAATACCTTGGCGGCTACTACACAAGTAGAGGTACCTTCTTGGAAAGGGAATCTGATTGGATATAAACCCCAAATTTCTATTGGACAATGGCAGAATAATCAGGATGCTAGACTTGCAAGACCATCCCAATATCCGGATTCACAACAATTTTCGGAGCAGCGACGTGGTTTCTGGCAAAACAAATAGGAGTTCGGTAGAGAACGCAGATTCCAACAACTTGGACCAGGCAACCAGGGTAATCAAACAATCTAGTGTCAATTCTATCTCCAATATGGTCATAGACAGTGGGAATGGGAGGAGGCTAAGGAATATGATCAACGAAAGCAAGAAGCTAAGCTCAAGGTGCCTATGGCCAATGTGGTGACCTTGAAGTATCTGGCACCAACAACATTAGTAGTTACCAAGTCTCAGAAAGAGTATCCAGGCAGTCAGAAATTGGATTATTTAACACCTATGGAGCAAAAGCAAACTCTTAAGGAGATAGTACAGTGGGCTATGGAGTACCCACGGCACTATGTTGAGTCTTCTCTCTTCCCAGCGAAATCTTCTAGAAGGAAGTGTATACAAAGTACAAGTGGTACAAATTATGAGAAAGTCACGCAAGAGAAAAAGATGGATGCTGGACTAGATACATGTTTATCACAGAAACAAGGTGGAAATGGATGGAAACAAGGGTATAAAGATCACGCACCATCAATGAAAAAGGAGTATTATGAGTTCCTACAAGAATCACATATCAAATTGTCATTGGGGGTGTTGTTGGAACTATTCCTAGAATTCGGAAAGTAGTTACTACAAAAACTACAAGAAAAATAAACATCTTCCAAAAATCCAAAACCCTCAGTTTCAATGGTAAGGAATGTGCTGGACTGGATAGTGGATTATGCGGTCCCTACGATTATAGTACAGTATAAAAATAAACCTATTCCAAAGGTTTTGATTGATGGGGGTTCTAGTGTCAATATTGCATCTACCACCATGTGTAAGCAAATGGGCTGGAATAGCATTGACCAAGCTCCCTTCTTTGTTTGGATGGCAGACCAATCACAGGTACAACTAGTGGGGCTCTTCAAAGACATTCCTATTCGTATTGCATAGGTTCTATTTAATATTACATTTTTTGTCTTGGAATTGAAGGGAAAAAGCGTAGATTATAATTTGTTATTGGGCCGGTCGTGGTGTTGCAATGCTAAAGTTCACCAAAATTGGGATGAAAAGATAATTACTTTCTAAAGAGGGAACACCAAGTTTTCTGTTCCTTTAGATGAAGAGCAACATTGCCTTCCTGAGCATAAACCAGTATTAGTAGAGCCTCCACATATGCTAGATGGACTTGACGAGGACGAGGAACAACAATTTTTGGAAGAACTAGGGATTTACTCTCGTTTGGTGTAGTCGATGTGAATTTAGTCATCAGCTCCGACTGGGACAATCTGGCGACCGAGGTGTGTATGGGATCTTTGGAATTGCAGGACAAGGATAGCCTTGAACTAGTGATAAAAGATCCTATGGAGAATGGAAAGATACATGTAGAAGAACAGTCATTAGAAGTGGTAAATTTGGGAACTATGGAAGAGCCTAAGCCAGTCCAAATGTGTTCAAAGCTTGCTCCAAAATTCTGGATGGCCTTGATTGCATTGTTGCAACACTACAAGGATGTTTTTGCTTGGACATATTCAGACATGAAAGGCTTGGATCTAAAGCTTTATCATCATTGGATTTTGCTTAAGCTAGAATCTACCCCAGTGATGCAGCACAGGTATAGAATGAAGCCTAATTTTACAAAGCACGTCAAACATGAGTTGCATAGACTGATAAAAGTCAGCTACATTGTGTCCATTGAAAATCTGGAATGGGTCTCTCCCATAGTTGTTCTGAAGAAAAATAAACAGTTACAGATCTGTGTTGATTACAGGAAGCTAAATGTGGCCACTATACGAGATCCTTTTCCCTTACCATTTTTGAGCTTGCCAATGCATCCATATCCATCCATCCATACATGGTTGGGCATGTCACGAGGCCTCTATGCATCTCTATGCACATACATGTGTAACCTTGTGTGACCCAATGTATGCCATATATGAGCTTTCCATCTCTGAAAGTCAGTGCCATCAAACCAAGAAGACACCATGTTGGCAATCCAAGAGACTAGCAATGTAACAAGAGACTAGAAACATTACTCTATCCTCAATAGGATCACACCTGCATATCCATATGCATAAATCACATCACAACTGTCTCGCTCGAGAATAAACGATGTGAACCACTTGTTACATAGCCATGCATCTAGCATGCACATAAAACTATGAGCACTGCTCACCAAGTCTCCAAAATGCATGTATGTATATATGTATGTGTATGTATATGTGTGGGTATATATGTGTAAGTGTATGTATACATGTATGTGTATGCATGTGTGTATGTATATGTAAGTGTATGTATGTATGTGTAAGTGTATAAATATGTGTATGTGTACGCATGTATGTGTGTGTATACATATGTATGTGTGTGTATACATATGTATGTGTGTGGTTATGTATTTGCTTTGTATGTGTATGTATGTGTATGTATGTGTATGTATGTATATGTGTATGTGTATGCATATATGTGTGCATATGTGTATGTGTGGGTATGTATGTATGTGTAAGTGTATGCATATGTGTATGTGTATGCATGTATGTGTGTGTATGTATGTGTATGTATGTATGGGTAAGTGTATAGATATGTGTATGTGTATGCATGTATATGTGTTTTTATATATGTATGTGTGTGGGTATGTATTTACTATGTCTCTGTGTGTATATGTATGTGTGTGTGTCTGTATATGCATGTTTATAAATTTAAAGTTTTTATATTATGATTCTTTTCGTTGTTTGAGATTGAAATAACAAGAGATATTTTATGGTAGAACAAAATAAGAGAAGACCTAACATACCACCTGAGATGTTGTTGGGATGAAATCCCTCACAGAAGTCTACAAAAAAATTTTTCCAAGTTCATTGATTTTCTGGTTATGGTGTGATGTTTTGACCGAGGAAGAGTTATAATATGTGCATGTTTTGGTTGATTTAATGGACTATGAGACACAAAAACATGTCATTTTTGCATATTAGGTCTCTATATTTGTAAATAGCTCATTGAAACTAACTTCTGCCCCTTGAGACCCTAGGTTTGACTCTTGAAACCCCTTGAAAACTTGAGTTTTACCCCATGAAAACCTAACCCAAACCCTTAGAGTTTAGGTCCTAACTATAAATAAACCCTTAAATTAAAGTGCCTAGTCTTAATTGTAGGCAAACCCTAACTTTTCATGATTGAAACCCTAGATTGGAACCTTAGATTTATTATTTACCCTAAGTCTAACCTTTGAATTTGATTTAATTTGTGTATAGGTATGAAACCAAGCCTTAGTCCCTGAAAACTAAAAGAGAAAAAACCAAAAATTAAATTCCAAAAATAGAAAGTTTGAGTAAGGATGTTAGAAGTTTTTAGAGAGAAGTCCAAGGGGAGGAGGGAACCTATAAATAGGGATCCAAATCTCATTTGTTTCTTCCCCGTGGATCTCTTCTATGGATCACCTCTCGAGGTAAACTTCTTGCCCAATCTCTTATTCATTCTTTATACATTCATGTTCTACTTTTATGTTCATGATTTGTCTGAGAGAAAGAGGGGGTGTTGTTTGCCGATACTTAGAGAGAGAGAGAGAAGGTGCACACTTTTTGTTCAAAAATAATGGCCACTTCCATAGCTTCCAACATTAGATAGAAAGGGGGAATTATTGAAGTATCATTAGGAATTGAATATACAAGCTATGAGATATGAACTTTGTGGAGAGCATGCAAATCAAAGGAACTTTGAATGCATCGTGTACATTTAGTTCATCAGAGGCACTGCATTGCACTGATGCATGCTTAAGACTCCATCTACAATCTAGAAATGGATCCGAGCATAGAGCAAGAGAGAGAGAGAGAGAGAAAAACTATAATAGGTCGGTGCACTGAAGGCTTTGACAATAGTAGAGAGAGATAAAGGGATCTATTGTGGTGTTTCTCTGGTCGTGGCAATCGTAAGTCTCAGTCGACTATGGTTGTTGAGAGGATAGCAGATCGCATAGAGGATTGGATTAAAGAGAGAGAGAGAGAGAGAGGTGACACACAGATAGATTCAGGAGAGAGAGAGAGAGTTAGTGTTGACAGCATCGGAGAAGAGAGAAAGATTGAGATGTTGGATCCCCCTTCCATGATGGCAAGCATGCAACACACAAGGGATAGAGAGAGAGAGAGAGAGGTAGTCAGAGGTGCGCTTAGACAAGGCTGACATGCAAATGATTCTGAAAGAGAGAGAGAGAGAGAGCGAGAAAGAGATAGAGAGAGAGACAAAGAGATGGAGACAGAGAGAGAGAGAGAGAGCCGCCTTCAGTCGATGCAGGGAGAGAGAGAGAGAGAGAGAGTCGATTGTATGCTGACAGAGAAAAAGAAAGAAAGAAAGAAAAAAATAACGAAAAAGAAAGAAAGAAAGAAAGAAAGAAAAGAAAGGAACAAAGAACGAAAGGAAGAAACAAAGGGGAAAGAGAAAGAGAAAGAAAGAAAGAAAGAAGGAAGAAGAAAGAGAAAGAAAGGAAGAAAGAAGGGGTTGCTAAGGCCTTTGAGAGGAGAATGTAAAGTTACTGAAGATCCTCAAGCAGTCTTAAATGACCACAATGAAGGATCTATTGAAAAAGGGCACACTAGGGGCTATGGAAGTAGGGTGCACTTGCCAAATTGGGCCATGTTTATTTTTGGTTTCTTGGAAATGATATCAATTCATCAGATGATGAGCCCAATCTAACGACAAAGCTGAATAAGACATGTATCGAAATGTAAGAATGGATGTATGATTTTCATAGGCAAAATGATCATCAATATTTCATTTTAAGAAGTGTGATTAAACGTTATTACACTATTGGATTTAAATAGGAAATGCGCAGATGTAGGGAAGAAATTCAAGTGTTGTAATAAGGAAGAGCGAAAGAGGGGCATAGTTTAAATGAGTGCATTTATTTTTCAAATGCACTAATATGAGATTGTTTTTGTATCCTTATATGCCCTTGTGGATCTCCTCTCCAACCTCATGGATCTCTTCTGTGGATTGCCTCTCCAACCCTGTGGATCTCTTCTGTGGATTGCCTTTCCAACCCCGTGGATCTCTTCTGTGAATCACCTCTCCAGTCCCGTGGATCTCTTTTATGGATCACCTCTCCACCTTGCTACGTGATTTAAAGGTTACTGCTGGATTTATGAAGTAAAGTAAGCTATTTGAAGAGAAGCTTGGAGTAAAGAAAAGGCCAAAGACCAAAATTGAAGTAGAGATATGACCATCAAGACCAAAGTGGAAGCTCGTGGGCATCTTTTCGCATTGTAGCCGGAAGTCTATCTTGTATTCAATCGATCCGCATTGCATCAGCATATAGTATCACTTCTCCGCACTATAGCTGAATTCGTTGTATTATGGAGAGAGTTGTTGGACGACATTAGCGTATATGCATTATATCATTGAGCAGAGTTGGTTTACTTGGGACATCGAGTACTATTGATTTTGATTGTAGTGTTGTACTTTCCATTCTGCACTCGCAAGGGATACGCCGTACGAATTCATTTCTGTGCGACCGAGCCTTTCTCTTCTGAGGCATGGGACCACAACACGATAACCATCATACCAGGGGCGAGACACCCAGCATATAGATGTTGCTCATCGGATGAGGTTGATGATGCACCCAGCGGGGCCTGATCCAACCCCGCCCAACTCTCCCTTCCTTAGAGCTTCCTTCACTCTCCAACAACGTGGCAATATTTTGGCAGATAACTACATCTTCAGGAATCATTTCCTCAACAGAAGCTATACAAATTAATATTTTATATTACAATGACTTATAATTCTCATATCTATTATATTTAATTTATGATTTTTTTTTTCATTAAATAAATGCAGTGAGCTGCAAAGAAGACTCTTGAGTTTGGTCATTCATCACACTTAGGCCAAATGGCCATCATGGCTTTGCACCTACATTTGTAAGCATATGTATTATTGAAACTATATTCTTTATTTTAGAAAAAACACTAATCATTACTCTTTTTTATTTGTTTCAATGTAGAGACATTTATGATCGATATCCTACAAAAAATGAAATCAATTTCACTACACATTGTGGATATCGACGTCTCAGCGAGTACGTGCAACTTATCCAAATGCTTTTGCGAGTATTAGTAAATTTCATATAATTACTATAATTTTATTGATATTTTGAGATGTTTTATTTATTTATGTTTATTATATGTAATACAAGAGTATTATGGAGAGATAGATATGGATGAGGCAGACAGATAGACACAAGCGGGATGATCTCGATCATCACAAAGTGCTTACACCTCAACCCATGATGCCACAACAGATACATCAGATCATCCAGATGACCTTGATGATGAGGATGATCATGATGATGAGGACTATAGGATGATGTGGATGAGGATGACCATGATGAATGATATATTACATTGAAAATATACTTTCCATTGGTATAGTTACTTATATATTTTCTCATTTTAGTTATGTTTTGAATGTGTCTATGGTACTTATTAATGAACAATCTTGTTTTAATGATTTTTATTAATTTTTATATTTAAAATTTCCTTTAATTATATAATTCATTCATATTATATGTGTGTTTGTGTGCATATATGTATGTATGTGCATATAGTTGTGTTTGTATAAAATGTATGTATGCACATCTTGGTATATATCTATATTTATGTAAGTGTGTCTATATGCATGTATTTGTGTGTGTATATATGTGCATATAGATATGTTTTATGCATAAACATGTGTGTATGTGTATGTCTATGTGAATGTGTATGTATGTATATGTGTATGTGTAAGTGTATGTGCATATGTGTGTGTGCATATGTAAGCGTGTGCATATGTGTGCATGTGCATGTGTATGTGTATATGTGTATGTGCATAAGTATATCATGTATGTATGTGTATGTGTAGGTATATATGCATGTGTATATGTGTCTATATGTGTGTATATGTGTGTATGTGTATGTATATGAGTGTCTATATGTATGTATGTGCATGTGTATGTGTAAGTGTATGTGTGTGCATGTGCATGTGTATGTGCTTGTGTATATATGTATGTATGTGCATGTGTATGTGTAAGTTTATGTGCATATGTGTATGTATGTGCATTTATATGTGTGTATATGTATGTATGTGCATGTGTATGTGTTAGTGTATGTGTGTGTACATATGTGCATGTGTATGCATATGTGTGTGTATATGTATGTATGAGTGTATATATGTGCATATACATATGTTTTATGCATATACATGTGTATGTGTATGTGTATGTGAAGAGGTAGGTATATATGCATGTGTATATGTGCATATGTGTGGGTATGTGTATCTATATGAGTGTATATATGTATGTATGTGCATGTGTAACTGTATGTGCATATGTGTGTGTATGGGCATGTGTATGTGTATGTGTGTGTATATGTATGTATGTGCATGTGTATGTGTGTATATGTATGTATGTACATGTGTATGTATGTGCATGTGTATGTGTGTGTACATGCCAGTGTATATGCATGTGTATGTGTAAGTGTATGTGTGTATATGTATGTATTTGCATGTGTATGTGTAAGTGTATGTGCATATGTATTTTTATGTGTATAAGTTATGTTGTGTGTGTGTGTATGTGTACTAGGTTTGTATTTATGTATGTATGTATGTATGTATGTATGTATGTATGTATGTATGTATGTATGTATGTATGTATGTATGTATGTATGTATGTATGTATGTATGTATGTATGTATGTATGTATGTATGTATGTATGTATGTATGTATGTATGTATGTATGTATGTATGTATGTATGTATGTATGTATGTATGTATGTATGTATGTATGTATGTATGTATGTATGTATGTATGTATGTATGTATGTATGTATGTATGTATGTATATATATATATATATATATATATATATATATATATATATATATGCATGTGTATATGTATGAGCTTGCATGTGCATGTGCATGTGCATGCATCTCCATTTGCATCCATGTGTATGTGCACGCATGTGAATGTGCATATGCATGTCTATAACTAGTATGTGTTAGTGTGTGTATGTGTATATGCAATAATGCATGCATGTCCTTTTATGTGTTTGTAGATATGTTTGTGCATATGCATATGTGTATGTGTGTGTATGTGTATGTGTAAGTGTATGTGCATGTATGTGTGTATGTGAATGTGCATGTGTATGTGTGTATGTGTGTATGTGTGTATGTGTGTATGTGTGTATGTGTGTATGTGTGTATGTGTGTATGTGTGTATGTGTGTATGTGTGTATGTGTGTATGTGTGTATGTGTGTATGTGTGTATGTGTGTATGTGTGTATGTGTGTATGTGTGTATGTGTGTATGTGTGTATGTGTGTATGTGTGTATGTGTGTATGTGTGTATGTGTGTATGTGTGTATGTGTCTATGTGTGTATGTGTGTGTGTATGTCCATATGTGTTTGTTTATAAGTGTGAGAATGCATGTTCATGTATATGTGTATATGTGCATATGAATGAGTAAGTGTAAGTATGTTAATTAATCAAATTAAAATAATTTAATTGATATATAAACCATAAAAATTGTACTTACAATAATTAGCCATATTTTATGCTTGGTGAACTTCTTCAATAACCTACAACAAAGAGAAAGAGAGAGAGAGAGAGAGAGAGAGAGAGAGATCAAAAGAGAGAAGAAAAGAGATACAGAGAGAGAGATGGAAATTGAAAGAGAAAGAGGTAGAAAGAAGGGGAGAGAGAGAGAGAGAGAATTTGAGAAGAGATTAGAAAAGAGAGAGAGATTCTCGAACTTGGTGCATATAGGTAAACATCTCCTGTAGCGCATTGTAGATAGTAGATCATGAATAAATTGGAATAAAATACATGGATTCTTGGGGTTTGATGTTTAATGAAGAGGGGATGGAGAAAGGAATGGAAAAGAGTGGATGCAAAGGTGAATACACTTATGAGTTTTGATAAAGACTTGGAAGAGGAGTTTACAAGCCTCACTAAGGAGGAGCCTACTCATAATGGAGACATCAATTCAGATGATGAGGACATCATCAATCTTGAAGAATTCAAGTCATGGAAGTCCAAAAACAAAGTCAAGATGAAGAAATTGGAGGAGATACCTAAATCATCCAACCAAGCAATCAGAAGATCACAAAGGGAGAGCAAGAAGCCAATCAGATATGGGTATGACACTTCCCTAGTTACTAAGCACTTTGTTTATCTTGAAAAAGATTTTTCAATTGAAGAACCAGCATCATATGAAGAGGCAAAGACCAAGGCAGAATGGACGGAAGCTATGGATGAGGAAATTGAAGCACTCAAAGAGAGTGATACTTGGGAACTAGTACCAAAGAAGGATTCTATGAAGGTAATTGGTTGTAGATGGATCTATAAGATCAAAAGGAATTCTGATGGGTCAATAATCAGGTACAAAGCTATACTTGTGGCTTAGGGTTTTGCACAAACTCAAGGAATTGATTATGAAGAAATATTCTCACTTGTGGCCAAAATGCCAACCATCAGGGTATTGGTAAGTGTGGCTGCATCAAAAAATTGGAACATGTATCAGTTGGATGTAAAAAATGCATTTCTAAATGGCTGGATTTCAGAGGAGGTGTACATGTCTCAACCTCCTAGTTATGAGGACCCAAACAAGGTAACATATGTATGTAAATTGAACAAAGCTCTTTATGGACTGAAGCAGGCACCTAGGGCATGGAACCATAGGTTGACCACATACCTTCAGGACCAAGTTTTCTTCATGAGTAAAGCAGATACTTCTTTGTTCATCAAGAGAAGTAATTTAGAGGTAATATACATATGTGTATATGTTGATGATATCATACTTATAGGTAATGATGCGAATGGCATCAAACAGATCAAGAATCAGATCATGGAGTTCAAAATTAGTGACCGTGATCACTAAAATATTTTCTTGGACTTGAGTTAGTCTATACTAACTTTGGAATTTATATTCCTCACAGAAAGTATATACAGGATATGTTGAAGAAGTTTCAGTTGCAGGATGCCAAAGTTGCAAATACTCCAATGGAGGTAAACCTAAAATTAAGTGCTCATGAAGGTGATGTACTTGAGAACATTGCAGGTTACCAAAGCATAGTGGGAATCTTAAACTATGCCGCCTTGACAAGGATTGACATTGCTTATGGAGTAAGTGTGCTAAGTCAGGTTATGCACAAGCCTAGGGCACCTCACTTGGAGGCTGCCAAAAGGATCTTGAAGTACCTTAAGGGTACTCAACATCATGGTTTGTATTTCCCTTATACATCAGACTTGGATATTAAGATCTATTGAGATGCAGATTGGGCAGGATGCAAAGATGATGAGTACCTCAGGATACTTATCATTTGCAGGTGATAAGCCAATATCATGGTCATCAAAGAAGCAACCTACTGTTACACATATGAAACTCCATGGAAACCATTGCTAGGAAAAGTTTCATCTTTACCATTTGTAAAAGTCATTTCTTTTTTACTTGAGAATAATTGTAATCACCCACCAAAAATTCGTGGACTTGTTAGTTAGAGAAGTAACTACTTCATTGAGGGAATATTTCCTAGATTGAAGGATCACTTTTTAGAGAAAGCCAAAAGTTGAATTCAAATTCAAACTTGAATGTAATACTTATATAAAGTGACTTGAAAAAGTCACGCTTAGAAGCTTCATTATCCGATCTCTCAGCCATTGAGTAAGAGTATGAGGCCTACTTGTAGCCTACACTTATCTCCATCATTAGTCTATGACTATCAAGACTATGATCTTGTACAACATTGTTCATTAATACATTATATCTACATTGTTCATCTATCATATCTCTGTTATAGTCATTCCTAATTGTCAACTTGTGTTGCTCATATCTCGGTCAATTCTCACAAAGTTATATACATGTTGACAAACTCTGAAGCAAATCCATTTAGCCAATTTTGGGAAAAGTGCGTCGAAGCACTCACTAGTCAAACTCTGCAAAGATCCTAAACAATCAGGGGTAATTATCTATTTGCTAAATTGAATTCTCTGTGTATAGTGCATCATTTCAAATGCTTTTACTTGGAATCATTATCTTACTAAGCTAGTTAGATACCTCTAAAAGGAATTTTTCCAATTCCTACTGTATTGGTAGCACTGAGCAAAAGAGGCAGCAAGTGTGTGATAAAAAATAGAAGGTTTCCTTGGACCTTTCTATTTGGAAGTAGTTTGTTTTGATTAGATCTTTACATACATCATTTCCAAAGTACATAGGCACCTTTATAGTGTCATTGGAAAGCTAAGAGGGCCACCTATCATCTCGGAAGTTACAAGGGGCTAGTACTAAGCAAGATTCGGTAGTACCTACTCATTTCTTGGAGTGTCCATCCATCTTTCCCAACATATCTAAGGTATTGCTAGGAGTTGAAATCAAATAAAAGGACAATGGTATTGCAGACAAAGTATATTTTGGATATGTTGAAGAAGTGTGGGCTTACAAGATGCAAACTACTGAGCAACTCTATGGATGTAAACACAAAATTGACTTCAATAGAAGGTAATGGAGTACAATATCCACTCTGTAAAGGTCTATACTTGGATCATTGAGTTATGCCACCATTACAAGGTCACACCTAGCATATATAGTTG
This sequence comes from Ceratopteris richardii, assembly GCA_020310875.1. Lineage (NCBI taxonomy): Eukaryota > Viridiplantae > Streptophyta > Polypodiopsida > Polypodiales > Pteridaceae > Ceratopteris > Ceratopteris richardii. The sequence continues at coordinate 188,885,762 of CM035415.1, forward strand.
GCATGCTATCATAATTCATGTACACACCTCGGGTTCCACATTCACTTGCAACAAAGAGGATGCTCAGGTATCTCAAAGTGTTGGTGAGTCTAATTAATCATTGTAAAAGTGAAGTAGACCCATGAGGATTTAGAAAGCTTGGAATCCCGTATCATTTGGTAGTTAAACTCAAGAGAGAATCAATCCTATCCTTTAGGATTACGTTTAGGTGATGATTTGAACTTAAATTCAAATGCTTCACTCCAACAAAAAGCTATAAAAACTTGAGAAGAAAATCATGTGTGCAACTCAAGGTTTTGAGATCATTTCCATGTACCTTCATTGAGAAGAGGAGCTCACCTCATAGCTCTCTCATTCTACACTCATTTAGCAATGCCTTATTGCCAATGACTTTGTAATTTTACATGATTTAGTCAATACATGTTCATTAGTTCATACTCTCATATCTCTATCACACTCTATCAGAACAGTGACTTTGGCTGGATTGGTTCTCATTGTGCAGTGCATCATTTTGCATGATTCAAAGCATAACATCTTCAACATACTCTCTACTTTGATCCTACAAAGTTTCATTGAATTTTGGTTCTTGAAACCATTGGATAGTATTCGATTAATGCTCACTAGTATGTGACTTTCTAGGCCTGTAAAAGTCAGGGGTTTTGCTTAACTTGCTAAACATAATTCTCTGCATATAGTTTATCATTTTAGATTATTCTAATCATTAATGGTAGTTTGTTAAGCTAATTGAAGTTCCCAAAAGGAATTTTATTAATTGCTACTATACACAAAGAATTGAGTAAAACATTGAGCATGTGTCTCAACCAAAATAGCAACTTTTGTGCATTGGATCATATTCCTACCTATCTATTTTGATCCTATCATCTGTGCATCTTCTTCCAAGCAACATATATGATTATTTATGCTTATTAGCTATTTAAGGAGGCCCACAACACTCTTTAACCATCAATTATAATAGGTGCGAAGCAGGATTTATCTACACCATCTCATCTCTTGTGACCATCTCCTCCAACAATGGTATCAAAGCAAGCACAATCAAGATGGGAGATGGTTTTCCATCCTTCATTGACAAACTGGACAGGAACAACTACTCAACATGGTCCCTAACAATGCAAGCATATCTTCATGGTAGAAGCTTATATGGATACATCTCAGGAGATGAAGACATGTCAATCTTCAGGAGCAAGAATCAACCAACAAGGGAGGAGCAAGAGAAGCTAACCACATGGTGTGCAAAGGATGCTCTTGCAAGGTCATACTTACTAAAATCAATCTCTGATTTCTCGTTACCACATGTTAGAAATTGTAAGACCTTCCAAGAGACTTGGGAAGTGCTTTCATCATACTTCTCCTCCAACACAAGAGGTAGGAAGAATCAATTGTGGATAGAATTCACAACTCTCAAGAAGCAATCAAAGCAAGGAGTGGCTGACTATGTAACCAAAATGAAGGATGTTGTAGACAAAATTTCAAGCATTGGAGAAGAGATAGAGGAAGAGCACATAGTGAGGCATATCATCAATGGAATTATAGCTCATGACAAGTGGGAATCCTTCACCACTACAACGGATCTCTACATGGATATACACATACCTGATCTCAACACCTTGATGAGACAACTATTCACCCATGAAGCAAAACTCAACACAAAAGGTGACAACTCAAGAGGTAACCAATCTTCTGCCCTTTATACAAATAAGAATAAAGCTAAGGATAAAGGTAAAACTAAGAAACCAGATGAAGAGGCTAGTACCTCTCAAGCCAATTACGCAGGACGAGGAAGAGGTGCTAGAGGTAGGGTCAGAGGAGGTAAGCAAGGTAGGGGGAGACCCTACAATAGTTCACCATGCAACATATGTGATCTCAATAACCACACTACTGAAGACTGCTACAAAAATACAAGGAACCAAAGGGGAAGAGGCTTCCATAGAGGAACTTTTGGACAAAGAAGAGGCAGACACAACAATGGTGGAGGCAACTACAACCACAACTTCAATCAAGGCTAAAACAACAACAACTATCAAGGAGGCTTTAGAGGAAGAACGGACTTCAATAACTGCACTAAAGATCAAGAGGATTCTCTACTCATTATGAACATGATATCCAAGTAGGGTAAAGATGATGAGCATCTCTTTTACATTGACTCATGTTGTTCAAATCATGTGACATGGAATGTGGCACTCTTATCTGATCTTGAAGAACAAAAACAAAAGCGTGAGGTACAAACAGGTGATGACACCAAACATTTGGTTAAGAAAATTGGAAATTTTAACACATCAGATGGTAGTATGAATCTTTTGAGAAAATTTTTGTATGTACCTACCATGACCAAAAATCTAATTAGTGTTGGGTAGATTGTAGAGAAAGTCTATAGGTCAGGTTCACAAAGCATGGAGCATATGTGGAAGACCTCCAACAAGGATTCAAGAGGATAGCCAAAGTTGAGAAGTCAGGTAGATTGTTTACTTTTGAAACTGAAGACACAAGGAACATAGCACTATTTAGTTATAGAGACCAAACCCTATGTGAGTTGGAAATATGGCACAAGAGGCTAGGGCACATTGCTGAGAGAACTCTGAAGCAAATTTGCAAGGATCAAAGTGTGCTTGGGATTCCTCATGTGACCAAGTAGCACATGATTTACAAATGTGGATCTTGCCAATTAAAAAAAGCTCATAGGCAACCATTCAACAGAAAAGGATACATCCATGAAGATTACTTGGAGCTTTTACACACTCATGTGTGGGATCCTAGCAAGGATCCATCCATCTCAAGTTCAAGGTACTATGTCTCTTTTATTGATGATTAGAGTAGGTGGAATATTCTCTATTTTATGAAGCATAAGGATGAGGTGTTTACTTGTTTCAAGAAATACTTGGCATTAGTGGAAAGCCAAACATGAAGAAGCTTGAAGAGAATCAGGTCTGATGGAGGTGGTGAGTACTTTTCACATGAGTTTGATCTATTTCTACATGACAGAGGCATAAATAGGGAAGTAACAGCCAGGTATATTCTTGAATTGAATGGAGTGGCAGAGAGAAGGAATAGGTTAATTGTGGAGGTAGCTAGGTCTATGTTAAATGAGAAAAAAATACCTATGTATGGGTAGAGACTATTTTTACAGCTACATATTTGTTTAACAGGATTCTATCCAAGTCATTGGATGGTATGACACCATTTGAAGCTTCGAATGGCAAGAGAACCTCATTGGATCATTGCAAATTATTTGGGTGCATTGCCTATGCACACATCCCATCACAAATTAGATGGAAACTTGACCCTAAGGCTGAGAAGTGCATATTAATTTGGTATGATCAGAATCAAAAGGGTATAGACTTTACAATCCCACTAACAATGCATTCATAGTTAGTAGGGATGTAGTATTTGATGAGAATAGTTCTTGGTTTGAAGATTATTGTAGGAAAGTCAACTTACCATATGATTTGGAAAGTGATTTTCCAACCCTAACTCAAGAAGACCAACACCAAGCAGAGGACATCAACTCAGAAGATGAGGAGCATGTTGACTTCAAAGCTTGGAAGGCAAGAGGGAAGTTCAAATACAAGGAACTAGAGGATCTACCGGAGTCTTCCAATCAAGCTTTAAGGAGATCACAAAGAGAAAGTAAGAAGCCCATAAGGTATAGATATCATGCATCCTTAGTCACAAATCACACTATGTACATTACTAAAGATTCAATGGCAGAGGAGCATTCTTCATTTGAAGAGGTTAAGAAGAAGAAAGAGTGGATAGAATCCATGCAAGAGGAAGTGGAAGCATTGTAGGAAAACCACACTTGGGACCTAGTTCCCAAGAAACCAGATATGAAGGTAATTGGTTCAAGGTGGATATATAAAGTTAAATAGAACTCTGATGGTTCTATAAATAGGTACAAGGCAAGATTAGTGGCAAAGGGATTTGCCCCAACACATGCAGTAGATTATGAAGAAACATTTTCACCTGTGGCAAGATGCCAACAATCAGGGTATTGGTAAGTCTTGTTGCATCCAAAAATTGGAATTTATATCAGTTCAATGTGAAGAATGCATTTCTAAATTGTTGGATATCAGAAGAAGTATATATGGCACAACCACCAGGTTTTGAAGATGAAGAGAAAGCAAGATATGTATGCAAGCTTAGAAAATCACTCTAGGGTCTCAAGCAAGCTCCTAGAGCTTGGAACCATAGACTTGTTACCTATTTACAGGATCAAGGCTTTGTAGCAAGCAAGGCAGATTCTTCTTTGTTTGTAAAGAAGAATATATCATAGATCATGTACTTGTGTGTCTATGTAGATGATATCATTATTACAGGTAATGATTCTGATGGTATCAAGGAGGTCAATGCTCAATTGATGAAGGAATTAAATTATTGATCTAGGGTTGTTAACCTATTTCCTTGACTTAGAACTCGTGTATAGAGATTCAAGTATATTCATCACACAAAGGAAGTACATAAATGATATGTTGGTAAAGTTCAAGATTGAGAACACTAAAGTTGCAGGTATTCCTATGGAGATCAATCATAAGCTAAGTTCACATGAAGGTGGACTACTTGATGATATTATAAGGTATCAACAACTTGTGGGTAGTCTTCATTATGCTACTTTGACAAGAGTGGATATTGCATATGTTGTGAGCACATTGAGTCAATTCATGCATGTACCAAGGAAGCCACACATGAAAGTTGCAAAGAGGTTGCTTAAGTACCTAAAGGGTACAATGAATGAGGGGTTATTCTATCCCTTCACTTCTTACATAGATATAAAGTTATATTCTAATGCAGATTGGGCTGGCCCCAAGGATGATAGGAGGAGCACTTCAAGGTACCTATCTTTTGCAGGTTCAAAACTCATATCATCGTCATCCAAGAAGCAACCAATTGTGGCCTTATCTTCCACAGAAGCGGAGTATAGAGGCTTCACTAATGCAACTCAGGAAGCTATGTGGCTTAAGCAATTGTATGTAGATTTGGAGATACATTCCTACACTCGAATTATCTTTGGAGATAATACTAGTTCACTTCATTTGGCTGCTGACCAATTCTAAGCACATTGAAGTGCATTATCATTATGTTAGGGAAAAATTTATAAGCGTATATTCATTTAGCATATGTATCAACTCATTCGCAATGTGCAGATTTACTCACCAAAGCATTGGATGGAACAAAGATGAATAGGTTCAAATTGATGATGGGGTTGCAAGAGATCAAGGAGCAATGAAGATCAAGAATTTTAGGCTTGAGGGGGAACTTTTCATGCAATTAAGTCAAAGCCTACATACATGATAAATACACATAAGCTTGATGTATTAGCATATCACTTGAGAAGCTTCATATGTACAACCTCTTATAACTTTTAGTCTAATTACTCATTCTAAAAGTGATGTAGACCCATGAGGAGTTAGGAAGCTTGGACTCGGATCATTTGGTAGTTAAAGTCAAGAGAGAATCAATCCTATACTTTAGGACTACTTTTATCTGATGATTTGAATTTGAATTCAAATGCTTGGCTCCAACAAAAAAGCTATAAAAGCTTGAGAATAAAATCTAGCGTTCATCTCGAGGTTGTGAGATCATTTCCATGTACCTTCATTGAGAAGAGGAGCTCACCTTATAGCTATCTCATTCTACAGTCATTGAGCAATGCCTTTTTGCCAATGACTTTGTAATTTTACATGATTTAGTCAATACATGCTCATTACTTCCTAGTCTCATATCTCTGTGACACTCTATGAGAACAATGACTTTGTCTGAGTTAGTTCTCACTCTGTAGTGCATCCTTTTGCATGATCCAAAGCATGAAATCTTCAGGATATTGTCTAATTTGATCCTACAAAGTTTCATTGAATTTAGTTCTCGCAATCATTGGATATCATTCGATTAATGCTCCCTAGTATGTGACTGTCTAGGCCCGTAAAAGTCGAGGGTGTTGCTTAACTTGCTAAACATAATTCTCAGCATATAGTTTATCATTTTAAATGATTCCACTCATGAATGGTAGCTTGTTAAGCCAATTGAAGCTCCCCAAAATGAATTTTATTAATTGTTGTTGTACACAAAGAATTGAGTAAAATACTTGAGCAGGTGTCTCAACCAAAATAGCAAGTTTTGTCATTGGATCATATGCCTATCTATCTATTTGATCCTATCATCTATGCATCATCTTCCAAGCAACATATATGATCATTTATGCTTATTAGCTAGCTAAGGAGGCCCACAACACTCTCTAGCCATCAATTATAATAGGTGTGAAGCAGGATTTAGCTACACCATCTCATCTCTTGTGATTATCCACCATCTCCTCCAACACGAAGGTACACTCATAGAAGGCCTATTTTATCTTTTTGAAGATGAATTGCAAGTGAAAGCATACATAACTGTTGATTGGGTTGGATCCAAAGAAGATAGGAGAAGTACAAGTGGATATACATTGATGCTTGTCAAGAATATCATCTGTCTGATGGCAAAGAAGAAAGGCGTAGTTTCTCTATCCTCCCATCAAGCTTAATATTAGATCAAGTGACTTATGAGCTTTTGTAGCTTAAGAAGCTAATGATTGATTTACGTTTACATGTTAATTGATTTTTAGTCATGTGTGACAATATGAGTAGTGTGTAACTCTCTACCAATCCCATGTTTCATGCTAGGAGCAAACACATAGAGGTACACTATCATTACATCACAGAGAAGGTACTAGCTAAGGAGGTTCAAGTGAAAATGTTAAGTACAAAGGACCAATTTGCTGACATGCTCACCAAGGTTTTAGAATTAATGAAGCATACAAGGTTCAAGAAAGGCATTGGAGTTTTGGAGCTAGGTTGAATAATTGTAGCTTGAAGCTTGAGGGGAGTGTTGAAATTCAAGCTTCAATCTTATTCATAAATGCACCATACGATGGATGCCACTTGAAGCTACATGGAGCAAGTCTTCAAGCATGAGAAATCAAGATGAATTTTGAATTGGAAATCCCCTCACAAAAACCATATTTTGAATCATGCTCAGGTGTGATTAAAAGCCTATAATTTAGAAAAATGATTCGTAACTTGTGGGGAATCATTTCAACTCTATATATACACACTAACGACTTTGAATGGATTATACTACGTGTGTGTGAGATCTATGAGCTTTTGAATAAGCTAGTAGACCCCTTCCTTAGCAAGCCCCCTACTTCCATGACTGACTTCATGCATCTTTGAGGAGCCATATCTATCTCAGAGAATTTTTTGTGTGAGCTAGTTAGCTACAAGTCTTAAGCAAGATTTCCTTATCATTTCCCACTCATTTCATGTAATCTTGGGTTTGTTACAAATTCAACCAAGTCTTATAAAGTTCCCTCAAAGCTCATGTTGAGTCCCTACATATTCTAAGAGAACCAGATCTAGAAGTGAGCATGTGTCTATCTTTGTATGTGTAGTGAAGGCTATAAATTTTATATCTTCGAGGCATTGATTATCCTAGTAGGGGTAACAATGTTGAATAAAATAACTTGCATTAGCAATTTCTCTAATTTTAGTTCATGTGTGAAAATTGGTTTGGTTTTGGTATTCAAAATCTCAAAGTATTAATTTTTTCAATGAATAGAGGTTCTATAAGAGTGCCTTTTAGTCCACCATTGTTTTAAGGGTGCATAGAGAAGTTGCTAATTCTCCCATCACTTAGTGAAATTAAGCCAACTGAATTTTTCTTTATCCTTAAGAATGGCATGTACCACTCTTGCTCCTTGTTTCACAATCATAATCCCTTTGAAAGCTTCCTCCATTTCCCTTATTTGGTTTGTTCTAGAATTTAGGACATTATGCAGAGTGATAGGCTCAATAATCTCCCCTAACTTAGAGCAAAGCTCATAGAAACAATCAATGGTACTATGAGCCATGTGAAGAAAATTAGGCTTTTCATAGGTCTTTCTTTCTTCTTTTGATATCCTCCTTAGGTTTAGATTTTTACTCTTGCTCTCCTTTACAGAAGTGTGAACAAAGAGTCTCCATATACTAACTAGGGTTTTGACTAATTTCTATTTGCTTTGCCTTTTGTGATTTAAGCTAAGGGTTTCTGAGCCTTAATGATTACTTATGGTCACTCTCTTCTAAGAGCTAGACGTATAGAGTTTTCTCCTAGATAGAGAATCAAATATATGAAGTACCCTAAGTGTAGGTTTAGAGCCTGAATGTATACCCTAGGTTTTTTCTTGCTTCTCCTTGGTTTAGATATAGAGTTTGATTTCTTATTTAATTCTAAACTTAAAGTTAATTCTATTTCTAGTTTGTAAGACTAGAAATTGAATTTAACTTACGAGTTTTACATCTTTAATTCAAAACCTTCTTGTACATTTCGAATGTATTTGTGCTACTCTAGGCTTTTCAATCAAACTTCAGTTTGTTTTTTTCTTGATTAATCTTTGAAATTTAACTTCTCTCTTTCTTCTTGGATTTTTGTGACTTAATTAATGTTTTGTTCTTTAATTATATCTTTTCTTGTTTCATTTCTCTTCTTGTGAATGTCATCAAGCATTCTTTTTTGGTTTTTTTTTGTTTTTTTTGTTCATCCTTTGATGAATTGAAACTAGTAATGAAAAATATGTGTCTGCAAAATTTGCTCTTGTTTATTTTTGGGTTTTTGAACGTTATAGATTTTGAAATATATTTGAAGTTTTTATTTTTGCTATTCTAAAAGTTTTTTTCTTTCCATGGTCTTTCTAAGGTTTTTAGTTTTTTTTCCTTTAATGGTATCATGTTCTTTCTATGAAAAATTAGATAAACTAAAATAATTGCAAGTTTTCTAACCAGATAACTAATTGGAAGGCACTCACCATTTCAATGTATCTAAATGACAAAAAGAACAAAACAAAAAACTTAGTAGCCTTGATTTTTATGGGAGATTATAAGATTTGCATCATAGACTATCATTTGGATGTTGATGCAAATTCTCCTTGGATTGGAGATCCTAAGATATTCACACTTGATGCTTTCTACAAGACTTATGGTTGAGGTGATGTTCAAGGCATAGACCTTGGCATACCTTGTCATCCAAGTCAACTAAGTCATCCAAGTCACCATTGGAGCCATTGGCTATGCACAAGGGAGGACCTCAATGATCAAGGAAGATGGAGGTTCCATTACTTCTCAAGAGTTCACCGATCCTAGTACCGTTCTCTCTGGATCTCAATTAACCAACAATCTTTGGCCACTAAGCTACACTCTAATGGCATTTGAGGAAGGGGTAAAACTAAGATTAGCATTATGTTGAACATGTTTTATGTCATGAAAGCTTCATTCTTTGTTTTGAAAGCCTATTTTGAAGCATTTTTTGGAAGTGAATCTTGGAGGCATATTGTAGTATCTTCACGCATCATTCTCTTTACACATGTTCAAGAACATCAACAAGAGTGTTCTTGTTGATGTTTAGCCAACAAATATTCATCTCTGGAGTTGTACGTTTAGCCACACTAGTAAATTTTAAAGGTTCCTTGAAAGGTTTTTGGTCATGGTGGGAGCAACCACCGCAAGTTTATGCACGTTTTTAAGCCTAAAGAATAGAATTGATAGAAACTTGGAGTTGTTGTTGGCTAGTATTTGGGCTATAAATTCATCCTTTTAGTGCTATTTTACTATACATATTGAGCACATATACACTATGTATGATTTCTTGGATACCACTTATGTATGTCCATGAGGTCATTTATATAGTGGTTATGTTTTTGCATAAAGCCTTTGACATTGATAACGAGGGTCATAGTGAGGTTTTTGTAACTCGAAGAAACCCTCATGTTGGGGTATCTTTGGTGATGTAGGTGATAGACTTGCCATAGGAGATGTATGCTAGCTATTCATAGGTGTTCAATGAACCTAGTTGGGTTCTTTCGGTTAAGTGGTTATATGCAGTGGAGTCAGTGATTTGCTGCACAAGTTCACATGTCAAGCATTGTAGTTTTATGAGTTTTCTGACACTATTCATATACTTAATTGCAAAGGAGACACTAGCAAACGTTTTCTAGATTTTTACGTTTTAGTTATAGAGTGGTCAATTTTACTCCTTGACAAACTCATTGGTTTGAGCACATACATTCTCATATAATCCTTTTGGTTGGTCAATGATGTTCATTAATCCATTTTTCCAGGGAGAACATCTCACATTTTTCCTAGAATTTGACTTTTTTTATCCTTTTTAAAGCCTTTGTAGTGCTTTGACTATTCTAGTTGCATTTTGATTCTAGTCAATTCTCTATCATCATGGCATCAAAAATCTTAGGAAAAAACTAGTGGATCTAGGTCTAGTTCTAGTGTTTCTAGAAGGAGCTATAACTTATAGGGAAAATACATCTTTGAGATCTAAAGATTTGATGGCACAAAATTTTCTCTATGAAAGAATCAAATTAAATATTTGCTTATTCGGAGGAGACAATGAACGCCAGTAGATGGAATCCCAAAGAATCTTGTTGATATGGATGATGATGATGATGATAGGGACAAGTTGGATGAAATGCTTAGGTTTACCATATAGTTACACCTATCAGATAACCTTTACTTTACAATATTTGATTGTGAAAGTGCAAAGGAGCATTGCAAGAAGTTATGCAATACATATGGAAAAGAAACAACATGAAATATAGTGTATCTGATGAGAAAGTTATATGACCTTCTCATGAAGGACATATATAGTGTTGCTACTCATATGAATGAGTTTGCACCTTGCCATAATCATGGGATATCTTTTGCACAACCATTAGCAATAGTGTATCTTGTGGTAAGCTCTTCTATGATGACATATGTGAAGCACTCTTGAGTGAGGAGATTTGTAAAAATTATATGGTTGACACTTACAGTGGAGATGCATATAATGTTCATGATTGTTACCAAGGAAAGAATTAGCAATGTGGGAGGAGCAAGAACAAGGAAAAGAATGGCCAATGGAATGAGATTAGATGTAAGTCATGGAAGAGGCATATTGAATGCCACTATCTTCATAAGAAATGAAACATGAACAAAGAGTCCTATGCATTAAAGAGTGCTAAAGGTAAAGGATAGGATGTTGATGGGCATGTTAAATATCTACCCAAAAAATTAGCTTCAACTATGAAGATTGAAGAAACTAATGTTATTTATGATGACACTGATGGGGTGACACTTGATAGTACTATGCCCATGTAGGGTCTTCTAGCTTATTCTCTTTTCAACACATGGCTACAAGTTTGTAGTGCTTATTTCCATGTGACACCACATAGAGGATGTAAGGAATTGAACTCAAAACCTCTTGGTTAGGAATATGATGGGATAACCAGTTTTCCCAAAAGCCATGGTTGAGGATTACTTCCTAATCCTCTCTGTCAGGGTGTAGTTCAACCATGTCCTATTTGTGAAGGGTGTGGTTCAACCATCTCCTACCTATCACTTCATTACATTCTTCCCCCTTTAGTTGATCATTGTCCTTGGGTAGCTAGAAAGTGTAAAGTCCTTAGGAAACCATGAGTGGCACTTGACTGAGGGTTTGAAATACCAAACATGGGTGAGAAAAAGGTTCAAGACTAAGGTTGAGAATAAGGGCCCAAGACACCAAGTTTTGAACAAGAAGGTTCAAGACACCAAGGTTGAGAGCAAGGGTTCAAGATTCCAAGGTTTCGAGCAAGGTTCAAGAAATTGTGCGAGGTTGAGGACATCCATTCAAGGGTACCTAGCGAGGACAATGATTGACCAAGGGGGGAAGGATGTAATAAGGTGATAGGTAGGAGATGGTTGAACCACATCCTTCATAGATAGGACAAGAGCAGATCATTGAGGACAATGATTGACCAAGGGGGGAGGGATGTAATAAAGTGATGGATAGGAGATGGTTGAACCACATCCTTCATAGATAGAACATGGTTGAACTACACCCTAAGAGAGAGGATTAGGGATTAATCCTCAACCATGGCTTCTAGGGAAAGGGATGTTGATACATTTAGGTAGTGATGTGTGCGAACACTCTAGGACCGTCGGGGCACTTTTTTCCCTCTTTAGGAGGTTTTTTCCCCCAGCTTGTATATACGCCTATTGCCTAATTGGCTACTTATCTTTGTACATTCTCTAGTAATACATTCAGTCTTGTGTGTTGTGCTCCAAGCTTCTTCTTCTTCCTTGTGCTGTTCGCGTGCTTCCGCAGACGTCTAACTCCAACAATTGGTATCAGAGCAGGTTGTCGCTTCTTCTAGGGCGCCGTCGACACTCCTCCATTTGCAGTCTCAGATTCGCATGGAATTTGGTGAGCATACTCAGGGTGTTTCCGAGATCAAAACTGCTTTGCTCTGTGGTGCCGAAATCACGATCTGAGCTCGTTTCGGCCTCCGAACGCACTATCACAGTGCTTGTGCAAGCTATTTCATCCTTTTCTGCCAAAGGTATATACCAGTTTTTGTTCGCCAATTTAAGCGTCTCAAAGTCTGCTACAGGTCTAGCAGAACTCGTCTAGGCAGTTCCGTTCAACTTTTTGAGATACAGTCAATTTTTTGCATCAAGGTATTTTAGTCACCGGCCATGTCTAAAAGCAGTGATGTATTCCGTATGTTGGCTGTTGAGGATAAGTTGGATGGTACCAACTACCCATTATGGTCTTATATGATGCGACATGTATTGGTTGCAAAAGGACTGTGGAACATTGTGCAGGGTGTTGAAAGACGTCTTGTTACACCTGCGACTACAGGTACTACAAATACAGGTGTTGGAGGTGCTGGAGCTGATGAAGATGGTGTCGAAGATGATATTGTGCAGATTCCTGTTCGTGCTGTTGTTTCTGCTGCACCTACTGTAGAGCAGATTCGTTGGGATGGCAGAGACGCCCAGGCACATGCATTTATAGCTTTGCCTGTCAAACGTGCCATTATTCCTCACATACGCTCTTGTAGAATAGCTAGGGATGCTTGGGATACACTTACCACATTGTACCAAGCTAGGAATGAGGCTCGTGTTGCTTATCTCCGAAAACAGTTGGAGAGTGAGCACATGAATGAAGGTGATTCTATGGATAGTTTCCTAACAAAGATAAAAGATTTGAAGGAACAGTTGATTTTTGCTGATGAGGTTATACCAGATAGCTCACTTGGGCAGACTGTTTTGAATGGTCTTCCTGACTCATATAAGAGTTTTGCTTCTACTCTTCGGTTGATGATGAAAGGCAATCCGAATGCCTTATCATTTGAGGAGTTAGTCTCTGTTCTGTTGCAGGAAGATCAGTCCAGGCAGAACAGGTCCATTATGCGAGTTGCAGATCAAGCTTTCCTGGCTAGTTAGAAGGGCAAAGGAAAATGGAGCTCTTCTACTAGTAAGCAGAAATCTGCAAATGTTGCACATTCAAAGAACCAAGACAAAGATGAGAAAAAATCAGAAAAGTAGAAATTGTTTTGTAAGTACTGTAAAGGCAATGATCATATCATAAAGAACTGTCCAAAACTGGCTACTAAAGAGGCAAAGAAGAAAAAGGCTGGAATGGTTGTTGCAGAGGCCTCTACACCAAAAACAGAGTCTACAAATCTTGTGCAGGAAGAAGAATGGGCGTTTACTACTCTCTGCAGTTTTGACCCATCTTCTCATGATCAGTGCATGTCTGCAGTAGACTCAGATGTTTGGTACTTTGACAGTGGGGCGACCAAACATATTACCTCGCAGCGCAGTTTCTTCTCTTCACTCGAGCCTGCCCCTACAGGGAATACTGTCACATGCGCCAATAACTCCTCTTATCCTGTTATGGGAGTTGGTAAGATCATTCAGACTACTGCTGATGGTAGTTCTTTCACTTTGTCAGATGCTTTATTTGTGCCAGGGATCAAAAAGAATCTGTTATCAGTTTCTGCATTAGCCAAGATTGGCTTGGTTGTGAAATTCGTTGATGACAGGTGTACAGTCCATGATCTCTCAAATGGCGATGTGATTATTGCTTCTGGCATTTTATGTCGTGGGCTGTGTAAGCTCATAGACTATGAAATATCTGTGAATGATTCGGCATGTGCAGTTCATGATTCTCAGGCTATGTCAGATGCAAAGCTTTGGCATGCACGCTTTGGTCATCTGAATTTTGCTAGTTTGTTACGCCTGCAGAAATCTAAAATGGTGTCCTCTTTGCCCAAACTTGAGGCACCTAGAAAACATCTTTGTGAAGGCTGTATTTTGGGCAAAATGCAGCGTTCTTCCTTTCCAAAAGATGGTTCAGTTTGGGCTACGTAGAAATTGCAGCTTGTACATAGTGATGTATATGGTCCTATGCAGACACCCTCTTTTGGAAATTTTCTTTACTTCCTGACTTTCATTGATGATTTTTCTAGGCATGCATGGGTATATCCACTCAAAGCAAAGTCCGAAGTGTTCATGTGCTTCAAACAGTTCTTGGTTTTGGCTGAAAATCTGTCAGCATGTAAAATGGGCACCCTCCGTTCTGATCGAGGGGGGGAATATATGTCTTCAGATTTTAATGCATTTCTGGCTGAACGTGGGATAAAACACCAGTGTATAGTGCCGTATACACCTCAATAGAATGGAGTTGCTGAACGGAAGAACAGGTCTCTCATGGAGATGGCGAGGTGTATGGTCAAGAGTCAGGCTTTACCTCATAGTTTCTGGCTTGAGGCTGTCATGTGTGCAGCATATGTACTGAACAGGTATCCCACTAAAGTGTTGCAGTCTATCACTCCATATGAGGCTTGGCATGACCACAAGCCATCTGTTGCTCATCTACGTGTTTTTGGTTGTTTGGCATATGCATTAGTGCCTGAACAACATCGCAGAAAATTGGATGATAAGGCAGTAAAATGTATTTTTGTTGGGTACAGTTCTAAAAGTAAAGGCTATCGTCTGTATCATCCATAGACTAAACGCATTCTGGTTAGCCGTGATGTTGTCTTTGTGGAAGATGCTATTCAGCCATTGCTTTCATGTACTAAGGAGACATCTGTTAGCTCCAAAGACATGTATGATACTTTGATGCCTCTTTTTACAGGTGGACAGTCTAGTGCTGGTCCTAATGAGGCAACTTCTCAGCCTTTGCAGGTTTCATATGATGATGCAGATCATTCCATTTCTGATGCAGATTTACATGATGCACTTGCTGATGAGAGAGTTGATATTGAGCAGGCAAAAACTCTGCCAAAATGGCTGGTGCAGACTTTGTGTTACAGCAAATTAGATGCACCTTTCTCATATCGTACTCATTCAGGCTCTCATAGTGCCTCCTTTGCATCAGATTGCTATGCTATGTCTGCATCTAGTCTCTGTGATGAGAATGAGCCTGTTTCTTTTGATGAAGCACAGAATTCAGAAAATTGGATGGCTGCTATGCAATCTCAATATGATGCTATAATGAAAAATGGTACATGGTCTTTATGTGACTTGCCTCCTTGCAAGAACGCCATTGGCACTAAGTGGGTATACAAGCTGAAGCGTAAACCTGACGGTACAGTTGACAGGTATAAGGCTAGGCTTGTTGCAAAGGGTTATGCGCAGGAAAGAGGCATTGATTTTGATGAGACCTTTGCACCTACATGCCGTATGACTACTGTTCGGAGCATTTGTGCACTTGCAGCCCATCATGGTTGGAATGTACATCAGTTGGACATTAAAACAACATTTCTGAATGGTGACTTGCATGAATAAGTGTATGTTTTTCAGCCCCGTGGCTTTGTGCAGAAAGGGCATGAAAACCAGGTGTGCAAGTTAAAGAAGGTGTTATATGGTTTAAAGCAAGCACCACGTGCTTAGTATGAGAAGATACATGCCTATCTGATTGCACATGGTTTTGAGAACAGTCCAACTGAAAGCACCTTATATGTTAAGCGTGCTAATGATGTGCTTTTGATCATTGTTGTCTATGTAGATGACATGCTGCTCACTGGTCCTATTGAGAAGCATATTGCTGATTTCCAGGCTGATTTGCATGCCTCATTTGAGATGTCTAATTTGGGGCATTTGCATCACTATTTGGGCATTCAGTTTATGCAAGTTGATGGTGGAATGGCTTTGTATCAAACGAAATATATTGACACATTATTGCAGCGTTTTGGCCTTGAAGACAGTAAGCCTATTGCCACTCCTATGGAGATAGGTTTACGATTGAGTCTTCATGATGTTGGAGATGCATTTGATGCAGTTCTCTATCAGCAGGCTATTGCATGCTTGATTTACTTATGCATTACTCGGCCAGATATTCAGTTTGTTGTCTCACAGATGAGCAGGTTTATGCATTGCCCGGGAGTCACGCATTGGAAGGCGGTTAAGCGCATCTTTCGCTACTTGAGTGGTACTCGGCTACTTGGGTTGTTTTATCCCAAGGGGGGATCACTACCACGAGATTTGCATGCTTTTTCTGACTCAGATTGGGCTGGTTGCTATGACACTCGTGTGTCCACCAGTGGCTTTTGCTTCATGCTTGGTAGCTCATGTATATCTTGGTTGAGCAAGAAGCAGCCTACTGTGGCCACTTCTAGTTGTGAGGCTTAGTATAGGGCAGCTTTCACAACGACTGTTGAGTGTGTGTGGCTCAGACGCCTTATGGCTGATTTGGGTGTTGGCGAGTCTTCTGCCACCACCATCTTCACTGACAGTCAGAGCGCATTGGCAGTTGCGAGGAACCATGTGTTCCATGCTCGCACTAAGCACATTGAGGTGCATTATCACTATGTCAGGGAGAGGTTCTCTGCTGGGGAGATCAGCTTGGCATATGTGCCCACGCAGGAGAACATTGCAGACCTTTTCACGAAGGCTCTGCCTAGGGAGAAGTTTGAAGCTTTCCGCAAAGCTTTGGGCTTACTTCCTTTTGTGGAGTGATTTCCACATAGCTGGGCACTTCCTTATACATGAGTGCCAGCTCCTTGTTCACCGCATCACTCCCAGGGGGGATTTGTTGATACATTTAGGTAGTGATGTGTGTAAACACTCTAAGACCGCCGGGGCACTTTTTTCCCTCTTTAGGAGGTTTTTTTCCCCCGGCTTGTATATATGCCTATTGCCCTAATGGGCTACTTATCTTTGTACATTCTCTAGTAATACATTCAGTCTTGTGTGTTGTGCTCCAAGCTTCTTCTTCTTCCTTGTGTTGTTTGCGCGCTTCCGCAGACATCTAACTCCAACAAGGGGTAAGCCCATCACATTCCTAACCAAGAGGTTGTGAGTTCAATTCCTTACATTATCTTGAACCCACAATTAGTTTCCACCCATGGTTTCCCAAGGCCTTTATATTTTCTAGGTATCTCCTTAGATTCGGAACCTTTATTCTAAGAGTTTCCCAATGGTATCTTACATGCCTCAATCTGACCTACAGATTGAGAAATACACTTCAATCTTTGTTAGGGTAACTTGTGAAAGGGATGTGCGGTACTTTGTAAGTGGCTAGGTCATCACATTCATAACCAAGAGGTTGTGAGTTCAATTCCTTACATTGGTATCAGAGCCCAAGAAGTAGGTTTGGTAAAGATGGATTGACCTAATGGCCTCTAAAAAAGGCACTTGGGCGTCCTCTATATGAAAGGGTACAAACAAGTTATCGCTTTCACAAGTTAGCCTAACAAAGATTGAAGTGTATCTCTCAATCCATAGGTCGGATTGAGGGATGCAAGTTACCATTGGAAAGCTCTCAAAATGAGCCTTGCAAATCTTATGACATAGCCAGAAAATGTAAAGCACTTGGGAAAATTATGGGTGGCACTTGAATGAGGGTTCAAGATACTAAACATGGGTGAGAACAAGTTTTAAGACTAAGGTTGAGAATAAAGGCCCAAGACACCAAGTTTGCGAACAAGAAGGTTCAAGTCACCAAGGTTGAGAACAAGGGTTCAAAAGACTAAGGTTTCGAAAAAGGTTCAAGAAAATTTGTGAGGTTAAGGACATCAATTGAGGGGTGATGGCTCAAGCCACTACTTAGACTTGCCATGGACTTGTTCCAAAAGCTCCCCCTCAAGTCAAGTGAGCTTGAGGTCTTCAATCTTCCAAGATTACCTGCAAGCCAATTATACCTTTAATTTTGCTGAGTTTGGTTCCATCTAGTGCCTTGGTTATGATATCTGCACATTGTTGATGGGTTGACACATAAGTTAAGTGAATTTCCTTTCTGACAATCTTCTCTCTTACATAACGATAATGTTCTTCAATATGTTTATTCCTTGCATGAAAAATTGGATTGGCGGCCAAGTGAATGGAGCTCATGTTGTCACCAAAAATACTTGGAGTTCCAATCTCCAATCGAAGATCTGAAAATAGTGTCTTCATGCATACACATTGCTTCTTGAGTAGCTATGGCAAGACCTCTGTATTCAGCTTCAATAGAAGAGAGAGCAACTATGGGTTGCTTCTTGGATGACCATGAGACAAGTTTTGAACCTACAAAGGTGAGATATCCTAAGGTGCTGACTCTGTCTTCTTTGGAGTCAGCCCAATCTGCGTCAAAGCACAATTTCAAACTTAAACCAGATACATAAAGGTAGTATAACCCCTCATTCATGGTCCGTTTGAGATATTTGAGTATCCTCTTGGCAACTCCCATGTGAGTTTTCATGGGTGTGTGCATAAATTGACTTAGCACACTCACAATATAACATATATCAACTCTTGTCAATGTGGCATAGTTCAAGCTACCCACAAGGCTTTGATAACCTATCACATCTTCTATGAGTTCACCTTCATGTGAGCTCAATTTATGATTAACCTCCATTGGAGTACCTCCAATCTTGCAATCTTTCATTTTGAACTTTGTCAACAAGTGTTTAATGTACTTTCTTTGAGTGAGATATAGACCATGATCCTTGTAAACCACTTCCAATCTTAGAAAGTGTTGAGATATCAAGCTCAACATGTGATGATCCAGGATGACACATACCAGTTTTTCGTTTCTCTGGCATGTATAGTGGTCACGCCGGTATATGTCAGCGATACTTCATTGAGCTTTATTAGATTTATCTACCGAGAGTGATGGCACATTTGGTTCTTGCCAGCTCACTCATTTGCGGACATTAGGTTTTTCCTTATGTACTGGTCTTTATATATTGCACTTGTTGTATTCTTGTTTTTTAGGTCATTCTTGTACATTCCTTTTATGTAATAGAAGAAGAAGAAGATCATTCTTGCTTGCCTCAATCTGTGTGTGTGCTTCTCCTTGAGAGTGAGAGTGTGTGTGTGAGCTCTCTTCCTTATCTCCTTCCTCGTGACATGGTATCAGAGCCAACGTCGCTGTAGAGAGCTCGTGGAGAAGGCGACGGTGAAGACTACGCGGCAAGGCATGGAGAAAACGCGATTTCACAAATGGCCTCCGTTTGCTACGAAAATCGCCGTGAAGGTAGAAGACCTCAAAATATTTTCGGGAGTTATCCCTTTAGGATCACTAGTTTTTGTCAGATCGAAGTTTCGGAGCCATCTCGACCTACGTTTCGAGCCCGCAAGGTGGGGCCCACAGAAAAACCAGGTCAGTTTCAGAAACTGTAACTTGCGTTGTGTTCGGCGACACTCATATATTCCAGATCCAGAATTTCAAGCAATTCCGTGTACTCTTGATACACAAAAACTGTGTTTTTCTGAGATCGAATTGTCACGTCATAGTGCGACAGTGTTCAAGCAGAAGTGCTCCTTGTAGTGTGTTGCGGTGTTGTGAATTGTTGCAGAAATGGCAAACGCAGATGGAATGAGTCAGCTTATGAGCGATAAGCTAGACAAGAACAACTTCCATGCTTGGAGATTCAGAATGAAGAATTTCCTGATGGGAAAAGGCTACTGGAAGTACATCGAAGGAGAGAATGAAAATGCTCCGCAGTTACCAGAAAGGAATCGGACTGCAGAACAGTTAAGAGCATATGAGGAATGGAATCAAGGAGCACGAAAGGTAATGTATTGGCTATCTATTAGTATAGAGGATAGCATGATTGGACACATACAGGATGCCAAGACTCCAAAAGAGGTTTGGAACAGTTTGGTCACTTTGTACGAGACCAATACAAAGGCACGGAAATTGCAACTCAAGAACGAGCTGCATACATTGGAGAAAAAGAGCATGTCGGTAAGTGACTACACTCTAAAAATCAAAAGCATATGTGAGTCACTTGCATCTATTGGCGTAAATGTAGATGATGATGATAAGGTGGAAGTGTGCCTTTTGTTGTTTTGGAAGTGGAAGAGGAAACAATAACCAAGACCAAAGTCAACAACAGAATCATGCAGGAGGAAGAGGACAGTTTCGAGGCAGGGGGAGTCAAAGAGGTCGTAGAAACTTCCAAAGAAATGATTCAGGTAATGATAGTAAAGGATGCTGGAATTGTGGTAAACCTGGTCACTTTGAACGTGATTGCAGGTTGAAGAATCAAAATAACAGAAGGCAGCAAAACAACTATGCATCCACAAGTGCAGATGATTCTGAGAAGCTGTTTATGATTCAACATCACATGATGAATACTATGTCTGCTGGTGTTTCAAAATCGAATGATAATGTCTGGTATGTTGATTCAGGTGCTTCAAATCACATGACCAGTCATGCAGAATGGTTTAGTAGTTTGCAGAAAATGCCAGTTCCTGGATATGTTGAAACAAGTGATGATACATCGCATCCTATTGAGCATACAGGAAACATAGCATTGTCTATGGAGGATGGGAAGGTAAAACATCTTGCTGATGTGTTACATGTTCCAAATATAACAAAGAATCTGGTTTCTGTTGGACAAATGGTTGACCAAGGATTACAAGTCAGGTTCAATGCTGATGGATTATATGTAGAAGAGTACAAGCAGGATGGACGATTGGTTGCCAAAGGAAACAAAGTGGGTAGGATGTTCACCTTAAATGTGAAGATTCCTGAAATGAATGCAGCCATGTTTGCAAAAGGTGCAGGAGTTAT
The DNA here is from genome assembly GCA_020310875.1 of Ceratopteris richardii. Lineage (NCBI taxonomy): Eukaryota > Viridiplantae > Streptophyta > Polypodiopsida > Polypodiales > Pteridaceae > Ceratopteris > Ceratopteris richardii. The sequence continues at coordinate 188,906,603 of CM035415.1, forward strand.
TGCAGATATAGAGATATGGCACAAACGGATTGGACATGCAAACTTGCAAAGGTTGAAACTGATGCAGTCAAAGGAGATTGTCCATGGACTACCAAATTTCAAAGTTGCAGAAATGCAAAAGGTATGTGCAGCATGTCAATTTGGTAAACAGTCAAGAGCATCATTTCCACATGACAAGAATGTTAGTGAGAATGTACTAGAAGTAGTACATACAGATGTTTGGGGTCCAGCAAAGACCACATCTATGGGTGGTTGCAGGTTTTATGTTACTTTCATTGATGACCATACACACAAAGTATGGGTATATTTCATGAAAGAGAAGAGCGAGGTGTTTACTCACTTCCAGAATTTTAAAGTTATGGTGGAAAAGCAGACAGGGAAGTACATTCAAACATTAAGATCTGATGGAGGAGGTGAATACATGTCAAATGAGTTCAGCAGTTTTCTAAAAAATCATGGAATTCGGCGTCAGTTTTCATGCAGGTACACACCGCAACAGAATGGTGTTGCTAAATGCAAAAACAGACATATTGCAGAAATAGCAAGAGCCTTAATGGCTGAGAAGAATATGCCTCATTGTTATTGGGCAGAAGCTTTGCATACTGTTGTATACATCATGAACAGAACTCCGACTGCTGTTGTACATCAAGTTACACCTGAAGAGAAGTTTACAGGTAAAAAGCCAAACTTATCACATCTGAAAGTTTTTGGCTGTATTGCATATGTACATGTTCCAGATGAGTTGAGGACGAAGCTTGATCCGAAAGCAGAAAAATGTGTCTTCATTGGATATTCCCTTGAGCAAAAGGGGTACAAATGTTATAAACCACTCACACGACAGGTGAAGGTGAGCAGAGATGTGGTATTTGATGAAATGTCAAGCTTCTATGTAGATGCCAAAGAAGGACTGAATCTTGAACCAAATGACAAAGAAAATGCTGAAAAATCTAGTGCAGAATCTCAAGTTTTGAGTGGACCGGATGCATCACCAAGCAATAGTTCCAACTCAAATCCATGGAGTGGAAGATTGCGTGGAAATTTCAGTCCAGCAAATTCTTCAAATACATCCAAGAAAGGTAAAGAAAAGCTTTCTGCTAGTAGTAAAACAAGTGCAGGTTTTGAAGATGTTGATGGAGATTCAAGTGGTTCAGAAAAGAATATTGATGAGGAACTTGGATTGCCCTCTGTGAAGACTCCAGGAGTGAGAAAGGCACATGCAGATGATACAAGGAGAAGTGACCCAGGACCAAGAAGATCTGGGAGGATGCGTAATTCAGTGCAACAATTGACATATGATAGTTACATGGCTCGCCATTGTGCCTACATGACAAAGGTAATACAAGATGCTGAACCTTCTTGTTTTGAAGATGCAATTGGTAATGCAGATTGGGAAAAAGCTATGGATGAGGAGATGGCTGCACTTTATGGAAATGATACATGGAAGCTAGTTCCATTGCCGCAAGGAAAGAAACCCATAGGCTGTAAATGGGTTTACAAGGTAAAGCATAATGCTGATGGTAGCATAAGCAGGTATAAAGCACGATTGGTAGCTAAAGGTTATGCACAGACATATGGCATTGATTATGAGGAAACATTCAGCCCTGTAGCTAAAATGTCTACTGTTAGGACACTTGTTGCATTAGCTACAGCAAAAGGATGGACTTCGCATCAGATGGATGTGAAGAATGCTTACATACATGGTGAGTTACAGGAAGAAGTATATATGGACCAGCCACAAGGATATGAAGATTCAAAGCATCCAGAATATGTTTGCAGGTTGCAAAAGGCTTTGTATGGGCTGAAGCAGGCTCCGCGTGCATGGCATGCAAGGATTGTTGATTACTTAACCAGCATTGGGTTTTCTATGTGTGATGCAGATCACTCACTATATGCAAGGAAGACTGATGATGGCATCACTATTGTGGCTATTTATGTTGATGACCTGATTGTAGGTGGTGATAATGAAGAAAGCATCAAAGAGGTAAAGAAACTTCTTATGCAGGAATTCGACAAGAAAGATCTTGGTGTGTTGCGCTATTTCTTGGGCATTGAGTTTATACATACAGAAACAGGTATATGGATGTCGCAAAGGCAATATGCCTTGAGTATGTTGCAAAAGTATGGTATGGCTGATTGTAAGCCGATTTCTATGCCTTTAGATCAGAATTTGAAATTGGATACTACATCAGGTGAAGCATTGGAAAATGCTACTATGTACAGGAAAATTGTGGGAAGTCTTATATATCTTACAATTACAAGGCCTGATTTAAGCTACACTGTTGGGCTTGAAAGTCAGTTTATGCAGGTTCCTAGGAAGCCACATTTGGATGCTCTGAGGCGCACTCTACGTTATGTGAGTGCTACTTTGGATTATGCATTGTTTTATGAAGCTGGTGTAGATTTGCAGGTTCATGGATACACCGATGTAGATTGGGCTGGTAGTACTCCAGATAGAAGATCTACTAGTGGTTTTCTTTTCTCACTTGGAGGTGCAACTATTACATGGAGCAGCAAGAAGCAACCCACTGTTGCTTTGTCGAGTACAGAGGCTTAGTATAGAGGTGCTGCAATGGCAGCATGTGAGGCATCATGGCTGGAGATGTTACTTGCAGATTTAGGTGTGGAACTGCAAAAGCCTATCACTATCTATTGTGATAATCTTAGTAGCATACAGTTAGCACGGAACCCTGTTTTCCATGCTAGAACAAAGCATATCGAGGTACATTATCACTTCATCAGAGAGAAGGTATTAGCAGGTGATATTGATCTTGTTTATGTGAGAACAGATGAGCAGGTTGCTGATATTTTCACCAAAGCACTTGGAGCTGAGAAGTTGAAGAAGTTTCGGAAGATGCTTGGATTACAAGATATGGCGTTGAGCTTGAGGGGGAGTGTTGAGATATCAAGCTCAACATGTGATGATCGAGGATGACACGTACCAGTTTTTCGTTTCTCTGACATGTATAGTGGTCACGCCGGTATATGTCAGCGATACTTCATTGAGCTTTATTAGATTTATCTACCGAGAGTGATGGCACATTTGGTTCTTGCCAGCTCACTCATTTGCGAACATTAGGTTTTTCCTTATGTACTGGTCTTTATATATTGCACTTGTTGTATTCTTGTTTTTTAGGTCATTCTTGTACATTCCTTTTATGTAATAGAAGAAGAAGAAGATCATTCTTCCTTGCCTCAATCTGTGTGTGTGCTTCTCCTTGAGAGTGAGAGTGTGTGTGTGAGCTCTCTTCCTTATCTCCTTCCTCGTGACAGAAAGTATGTGAGTGACCCTAAGTCACTTATCTTAAACTCTTCTTTCATCTGCTCTTTGACTTTCTTGATTCCATCTGCATCATTTCCTATTAGTATAATATTATCCACATACACACACAAATACATGACTTAAGAATTACTCCATTTTATGAATAGTGATGGTTCAGCCTTGCTAGGTTGAAATCCTTTGTCCTGCAAGAATGAGACAAGTTTGTGATTCCAAGCCCTTGGGGCTTGTTTGAGTCCATATAAATCTTTATTAAGTTTACACAAATAATCCGGATATATGTGAATCTCAAAACCAAGTGGTTGTGCCATGTATACCTCTTCTATTATCCATCCATTAGGAAATTCATTTTTTACATCCAATTGAAGTATCTTCCAATTCTTGGAAGAGGCAACACTAAGCAGAACCCTAATTGTAGGCATCTTTGCCACAGGGAAAAAGGTCTCCTCATAATCAGTTCCCTAAGTTTGTGCAAAGCCTTTTTCCACAAGCCTTGCTTTATACTTGTTAATGGAGCCATCTGAGTCCTTCTTCAATTTGTAGATCCATCTTGAGCCTATCAAGTTCATTGATGGAGACTTAGGGACCAACTCCCAAGTGTTATTCTCCTCTGAGGAGAGCTTAAATTTCTTCTTTTATTGCATACCTCCATTCTGATTTCTTCTTTGCTTCTTCAAATGTTCAAGGTTCCTCTTGATTTATGTCTTGTGCTAGATAGATTGAATATTTAGTGACTAGAGAAGTATCACGCCCATACATTTCTGGTTTTCTTTTCTCCCTCATGGACCTTATTAGGCCATGATGTGAGGATTGTGCCGCTTGTCCAAGTTCTTGCATTTTCGGTTTATCTTTAGGCTTCCATGAAGTAATTTGATGGCAATGCTCTCCTTCTGGAGAGCTTCATGACGATATCCTCGGAGTAGAAAACTGAGCTCCTAGGGTTGCACACAGTATTCCACACAGAGGCTGTAGAATATGCAAAAAATACACAGTACATAGGAAGCACGAAGATAGACTTCTTAGGTATTACAAATGCGGTCAAAATTACAGTCCATGACTGACCAGGCCACTATATGTTTTATTAAAGAACATATACAAAGAAGTGTCCAACGGCCATTTGGCCTTTCACGTGGACACTAACGATAACAATCTCCCATTAAAGGCCAATATGGCCAAAGTAATGATCGGAGAATAATAAAGAATGATAAAGAATACCTTAGTGTAAGTATACAAACTATACCTCCCACCTAATGGGCATGTTACATAGTATACAAGTGACTGTGTAAGATCATGAATCAAGTAACCCCCATCAAGTGATAGTAGTGTCAAAAGCTATCATGTGGTAGAGCTTTAGTAAGAGCATCTGCAGCATTATCTCGAGTGTGAACCTTCTCAAGAATAATGCACTTAGTGGCTAAGCAATCTCTAATGAAGTGATACCTCACCTCAATGTGCTTGGTCTTTGCATGATACACCGGATTCTTAGCCAAAGCAATGGCACTCTCACTATCACTGAGCAAACGAGGTACATGCTGAGGTAAACCCATATCACAAGCAAGATGAGAAAGCCACAATGCTTCCTTACATGCCTCACTTGTTGCAACATACTCTGCTTCTATGGTGGAAACAATTGTACATTCTTGAAGACGTGATCTCCAAGAGATAGCACCTCCAACAAAATGAAAAATGTACCTTGATGTAGACGATTGTCTACACAACCAGCGTAGTCAGAATGTGTGTAAATAATAATGGATGCTTTCCCTCTAGCTAAGCATAGAAACTTTTCCTTAGTGCCACTCAAATATCTCAAAATCATTTTGACTGCTTCCCAATGTTTCTTGCCAGGATTAGACATATATCTGCTCACAACTCCCACTAGAAATGCAAGGTCTGGTCTCGTAGCTACCATAGCATACATGAGACTACCAACAGCAGACTGATAGGGAATTTTGGTCATGAATTCCTTTTTCCTCATCTGATTTGGGGCAATCATCATTGCTTAATTTCACATATGTGGGTAAAGGTGTACTCAATGCTTTTCCACCTTGCATATTGAACCTGTGAAGTACATTGGATATGTACTCACTTTGAGACAAGTATATGCATCTTTTAATCCTATCACGCGTAATTCATATGCCAAGAATATGTTTGGCATCCCCCAAATCCTTCATATCAAATGTCTTTTTCAACTTCCTTTTGAGAATTGACAAGTCATAGGAGGACTTCCTAGCAATCAACATATCATCGACATAAAGTATCAAGCATATCAAGCTGCCATCTGAGCGCCGCTTTGTGTAGAGACAATGATCATCATTGCTTCAGGAATAGCCTTGGGACTTCATAAAAGCATCAAACATTTGGCACCATTTTCTAGGAGACTATTTAAGTACATACAAGCTCTTCTTGAGCTTACAAACTAGACTTTCCTTGCCAGGAACTACATAACCATCTGGTTGTTCCATATAGATCTCATCTATAAGATCTCCATGCAAGAAAGCAATGTTCACATCCATTTGGACTAGATCTAAGTCCTTCATTGCAACGAATCCAAGCAACATGCACAAAGTAGTCATCTTGACCACTTGAGAGAATATTTCCTCAAAATCAACACCATGTTGTTGCTTAAAAGCCTTTGCAACCAGTCGTGCTTTATATTTTGGAGAAGCACTATCTGATGTGAGTTTCAGCTTATATACCCATTTACATGGTAAAGCTTTCCTGCCCTTTGGCAAAGGTACTAAATCCCAAGTACCATTCTTGTGAATAGAATCCAGCTCACTCTTCATGCACGCTCCCACTTGACATGATCATCTATCTACATAGCCTCTTTGTGGCAAGAAGGCTCACCAGCATCTGTTAGCATAACAAAATCTAAACCTACAACATGTCTATTAGGTGGATGTGAGACACATGCAAAACACCTCAATGGTTGCTGAACAGGAACATGTGCAGACTTATTTGAGTGGACATTCTCTTGAACATCCCTATGTGCAACATTTTTATGCATGCTCATCGGAGGACTAGTATCATCAACCACTACTCTTCTCACTTCAAGCTCCATAATGGGTTGTTTATCCATCTTAGACTCATTAAAAATAACATCACTACTTCTAATCACTAACCGTGTTTCAGGATCCCATAAGCAATTTACATATTGTCCTTCTAGACCATATCCAAGAAAAATGCATTTCTTTCACTTATGGTCCAACTTTTGTCCAAGATTCTTGGGTATATGAACATATGCTTCACACCCAAAAACTCGTAGATGATCATAATATGGTGGCTTCCATGTCCATAACTCTTGTGCCACTTTCAAAACTTTAGCAGTAATAGGTAAAAGGTTGATCACATGAACTGCAGTCAATACTACTTCTGGCCAAAAACCGTGTGAGATTTTTGCATGATGCAACATAGAGACTACTCTATCTTGAATAGTTATGTTCATCCTCTCAGCTACACCATTTTGTACTAGGGTATAAGGAGTTGTAAACTCTCTATGAATCCCTCTAGACTAATGAAAAAGGTTGAATTCATGTGAGGTATACTCACCCCCATTATCTGAATGTAAAGCCTTAAGCTTAGTTCCTTTTTAGAGTCTCAAATGAAGCAAGCCATGTTTTGAAAGTAGGGAATACCTCATCCTTTGATTTGATAGGATATACCCAGACTTTTCTAGTAGCATCATCTATGAAAGTGACAAAGTAAAGAGAACCACCTAAGAACCTAGTGGATAGAGGACCACACACATCTGTATGAACAAGATCTAAAGGCTGAATTGAAGTGTCAATGTGTGTTCTATGCACATTTTTGGTTTGCTTTCCATATTGACAATGCTCACAAGATGAAAAATCAGAGAAAGATAACAAAGGTAAGTAACCAAAACGAGGAAGATTTTCCATTCCACTACGAGATATATGGCCCAAACGACCATGCCAAATACAAGCCATAGGCTATTCAGTAACATCTAACAAGTGTTCTTTCTGTGATACAAATAGAGGATAAAGTGAGCCGACTTTGCTTCCTTTTGCAATAACCATATTGCCCTTTGAAATACGAAAGGATTGAGCATAAAAGACCACCTTGTAACCAAGGTCATCAAGTTGTCCAACTGACATCAAACTGCGTGATAACTGAGGTACATGGCATACATTATGCATAGTAAATTTTGAACCATCAATGAAGTACACAATCACATCTCCAATCCCCACAACATCACACTGGTAAGAGTCACCAAGTCTCACAGTACCAAGAGACTTTGCTGCATAATTAGAGAACCATTCTCTATGTGGTGTCACATGGGAAGAAGCACCAGAATCTAGCAGCCACGTGTGGGAAAGAGAATCATCCATAAGCACCTCAGTTGACATAGAACTATCAAGTGTCAACACATGAGCATCATTACAAATAGCATTGATTTCTTCAATCTTCACAGTCGAAGTAGATGGTGGAGGTAACTATTTAACATGCCCATCAACATTCTGTCCTTTACCTTTAGCATTCTTTAATGCATAACAATCTTTCTTCATATGTCCTTCCTTATGAAAATAATGGCATTCGATATCCCTCTTCCTTGATTTACATCTACTCTTATTCCGTTGACCATTCTATTCCTTGTTCTTGCTCCTACCACGTTGCTGATTCTTTCCTTGGTAAGAGTCATGAAAATTATATGTATCTCCACTCTAAGTACCAACCATAGATTTTCTACGAATCTCCTCACTCAAGAGTGCTCCACATATGTCATCATAGAGGAGTTTACCACCAGGTGCACTATTGCTAATAGCTATGCAAAATGTATCCCATGATGATGGCAGGGTGCATAACAGCAATACTGCTTTCATTTCATTATCCATATCCATTTTTTGAGCCTATAACTAGGAGAATATAGCATCAAACTCATTCAGATGAGTAACAACACTATCTGTGTCCTTCATACGAAGGTCATATAATTTTCTCATCAGATACACTTTATTTGATGCCATCTCTTTTTCATATGTATTGCATAACTTCTTCCAAAGCTCCTCTACACTTTCATAGTCTAATACTGTAAAGTAAACATTATCTGCCAGGTGCAAGTGAATGGTAGACCTGGCCATTTCATCTAACTCATCCCAATCATCTTCATCCATGTCAGTAGGCTTCTTTGAAATCCCATTTAATAGATTCCATTGCCTCCTTTGAATCAGTACATCTTTAATCTGATTCTTCCATAGAGCAAAGTTTGTGCCATCAAATTTTTGGATCTCAAAATGGTCTTTTCCCTACAAGTTATAGCTCCTCCTCAGAACACTGGCACTAGACCCTGATCCACCAGATGTGCCTGAGACCTCTGATGCCATGATGGTAGAGAACTGAATAGAATGATAATGGAGCTAGAAGAGTCCAAACACCAACAAATAAGTGTATCAAGGTGTAAATTGACCACTGTATAGTTCACTAAACCAAAAATCTAGAAAATTTTTCTAGACTATCCTCTGCATATTGAGCATATGAGGAGTGTCAAAATATCATAAAACTGCAAGTACAGACATGTTTACCTGCATAGTGAATCACTAACTCCACTGCATATAATTAGTTACCCAATAGAAGCCAACTAGGCTTATTGAGCACCTATGAACAACGATCATACATCTCCTATGGTGAGGTTGGGTAAGTCTTCCACCCGCATCACTGAAGAGACCCTGACATCTAGGTGTCTCCTAGTTAAGAAAACCTCACCACAACCAAATGTAAAAGGCTTTATGCAAAAATGTAACCGCTATATCAATGACCACATGGATGTACATAAGCAATATCCACAGAAGCATACATGGTGTGTATGTGCTCAATATATGCAGTAAAGTGAAACTAAAAAGCTAAATGCACAGCCCATAAACTAGCCAACAACACCTGCAAGTATTTGTCAACTTTGATGTTTTGGGCCTAAAAACTTGCACAAATTTGCAGCCGCTGCTCCCACCAAAACTAGAAACCTGTAGTTTTACAAGTGTGGCTGAAAACATAGCCACAAAGGTTGATATTTGTTGTCGGAGAGGTACAAAGAACACTCTTCTTGATGTTCTTAGACCTATATGAAGAGAAGTATGTGTGAAAGTACTCCAAAATTGCTCCAAACGACACCCCAAAAATGCTTTAGAAACAGGCCTTGAAAGCAAAGAATGAAGCTTTGAGGGACCAAACATGTTCAAGGTAATGTTAACCTTAGTCTTTCCCCTTCTTCAAACACCACAAAGTGTAGCTTAGTGGCAAGAGATTGCCATGGTTAAGTGAGCTCTAGGGGGAAGAGTACTGGGATGGGTGATCTCCCGGGAAGTATCAAGGGCCTCTATCTTCCCTGATCATTGAGGTCCACCCTTGCATGCAGCCAACGGCACCGACGGTAACTTAGGTGACTAGGATGACAAGGTATGCCAAGGTCTATGCCTTGGTCACCGCCTTAGTCGTAAGCCTTGGAGAAAGCCAGGAGAAATCCAAGGGGGGGTGCTCGCTTCACTCGCACAAAATGAACAAAGCTTTTGCTTCAAAATGCTCTGATACCAATGAAGTAATTTGATGGCAATGCACCACAATGCGCTCTCCTTCTTGAGAGCTTCACGATGATATCCTCGGAGTAGAAAACTGAGCTTCTAGGGCCGCACACAGTACTCCGCACAGAGGCTGTAGAATACGCAAGAAAGACACAGTACACAAGGAGCACAAAGACAAACTTCTTAGGTATTACAAATGCGGTCGAACTTACAGTCTATGACTAACAAGGCCACTATATGTTTTATTAAGGAACATATACAAAGAAGTGTCCACTAGCCATTTGGCCTTTAACATGGACACTAACGGTAACATTCCACATTTTGAGTTTTTCATATTGAGTTGCTTCATCATCTTCTGAGTTATCGTGCTCTTCAATTTTATGAGGATTATCCATCACAAGTTTTGGAAAATCTTCTTCAAGATCATAAGGTAAGTTGACCTTTCTACATGAATCTTCATACCAAGAAATATTCTCATCAAATACTACATCTCTACTCACCAAGAATCCTTTGGTTGTGGGGTTGTATAATCTGTAGCCCTTTTGATTGTTGTCATATCCAATGAATATACACCTTTCTGCTTTGGGATCCATCTTCCCTCTAACCTGTGAAGGAGCATAAGCAATACATCCAAAAATCTTATAATCATCCAAGCTTGGTCTTCTTCCAATCCAAGCCTCATATGGTGTCATGCTATCAAGTGATTTTGAAGGTAACCTATTAATCAAATAAGTGGTTGTGGATACAGCCTCAGCCCATAAGTAGTTAGGTAAGTGCTTTGCATTTAGCATAGACCTTGCAACTTCAACAATTGTCCTATTCCTTCTTTCTGGCACTCCATTTTGCTCAGGAGTGTACCTTGTAGTGATCTCTCTCTTGATTTGTCTTTCTTGAAGGAAAGAGTCAAATTCATGGGAGAAGTACTCTCCCCCTCCATCTGACCGTAACCTTTTTTAATGTTTTACCTGTTTGATTCTGCACAAGAACCAAATATCTTTTGAAGCATGAAAAGACTTCATCTTTTTGTTTCATAAAATATAATATAGTCCATCTACTGCAATCATCAATGAAGGAGACATAATACCTTCATCTAGATATTGAAGCATCCTTGCTAGGTCCGCATACACCTGTATGAACAGAATCCAAGAGATCTCCATGCATATATCCTTTCTTCATGAATGGTAACCTGTGAGACTTTTCAAATTGACATGCGCTACACTTATAAATCATGTGTTGTTTTGACAAGTTAGGGAGTCCAAGTACACTTTGGTCCCTGCAAATTTGCTTTGATGATCTTTCACCGATATGTGCTAACCTTTTGTGCCATACTTCCAATTCTGTGAGTGTCTGACTACCATAATTAAAGAGAGCAATGTTCCTAGTGTCTTGTAATTCAAATGTGAACAATCTACCTGTCTTTTCACCCTTCGCAATTCTCCTAAATCCTTGACTTGGATCTTCAACAAATGCTCCTACTTTTGTGAACCTAACCTGTATGCCTTTTTCTAGAATTTGTCCTACACTTATCAAGTTCTTTGTGATGGTAGGGACATAGAGTACCTTGCTAAGTAGGTTGATATTTCCATCAGGTGCTTTCACATTTCCTATCTTTTCCACCAAATGCCTTGTATCATTGCATGTTTGCACTTCATGCTTGTTCCTTGGATCTTCTAAATCTGATAGGAGTGCCACATTTCCTACCACATGATTGGAGCAACCTGAATCTACATAGAAAACCTGCTTATCATATTTACCTTCTGGCATGACCATATTCATGATTGCAATGAGTCCTCTTGATTTGAGTCTTCTATGTAGTTATTGAAGTCTCTTCTTCCCCTATTGCCTCCTTGATAGTTTGAATGGTTGTAGTTGTGGTTGCCATTGAAGTTGTTGTTCCTTCCTCTAGAGTAGCCATAACTTCCTCTAGTGTATCCTTTACCTCTTTGATTCTTGGAATTCCTAAATCAATTTTCAGTTTTATGATTATTTTATCCACAAATAGAAGCATGAATTAGAGTCTTTGGATCTCCCCCTGCCTTGCCTTCCTCCTCTACCTCTACCTCTACCATGTCTTCCTCTACCTGCATAGTTAGCTTGATGTGTACCTGCTTCATCATCACTTTCTTTTTCTTTGGACTTTCCTTTATCAGTATACAAGGTAGAAGATTGAATACCTTTGGAGCTTTCTCCATTCTTGATAAGCTTGGCCTCTTGAGTAAGTAGTTGTCTTATGAGTGTATTGAAATCTGGTACATGCATATCCATGTATAGATCCATAGTTGTTGTGAATGCTTCCCACTTGTCATCTGCCTTCATGCCATTGATGACTTGTCTTACAATTTGTTCGTGTATTACCACTCCAGTGCTTCCCAACTGATATGCTATGTCCTTGAGCTTTGTGAAAAAATTAGTCTCGTTTTGTTTGGGATCTTTCTTGAGAGTTGTGAGGTCCAGCCATATTTGGTGCATCCTAGTCTTTATACTTGAAAAGAAGAAGGTGTCAAGTGCATTCCACACTTCCTGAGATGTTTTACAACTTCTAATGTGAGGCAACAAAAAATCTAAGATAGAGTTGAGGAGATACGACCTTGCAAGTGCATCCTTGGAGCATCATGTGCTCAATCTTTCTTGCTCTTCTTGTGTAGGTTGACCTTTGTTCCTGAAACTTGGCATAACTTTATCTCCAGATATATAACCATATAAATTCGTGCCTTGAAAATAAGCTTCCATCCTTAATGACCAGTTTGAGTAAGTAACTCTATCCAATTTGTCAATTGATAAAGGAAATCCATCTGCCATCTTGTCCAACCTTGCTCTGATACCACTCTAAAGAGATGGATTTGAACTGGAGAAGATGAAGTGGTGCTACAAAAACTCTGCACTACGCCACCCAAATAAACACCAGGGATATGTAGTGGGCCCTTTTAGCTTTCCAAAGGATGTATTAGACACCCTATTTACCTTGGAAGATCTTTCAAAAAGATAAATCAAAATAGGTAGGTAGAAGTTCAATCAAGGGTAAAAACTTGCTATTTTGGTTCATACACCTATTCAGTGTTTTGTACAATTCTTTGGCCACAACAGCAATTGACTTAATTCCTTTTGGGGAATCTATTAACTTAGTAAGCTAAAAATCATGAGTGTTTTCATCAAAACTGATGGACGACATGAAGAGAAAAGAGCTTAGCAAGTCATAACATCCTCCCAATTTTCACGGGTTGTAGCAGTCCTCAAACCAATGAACAAAGATCTATTAATATCTCGAGATTCCAAGATGAAATGCTTATGGGAGGGCATGGCCCTAATGAAGCATTCACAAATGGATTCTCCTCGAGTTCTTATGTTCAAGCATTTGGTTCAAATGACGAAGTCAAAACTCATGCCTCTCCCAAACCTTTCGCAGACATAACTAGGTTTAATGATAATCTCTTCAACCTAGTGTTTCAAAGCACAGATGCTCCAGGTATGCATACTTCTTCTCTACCATCTAATACTAATAAAGGCAAGAGAAAAGTTGATTAGGTTGAGATTAATGTTGATTCGGATGATGACAATAAAGATGAAGCTACCCTTAACATAGGTTTTTGTTCATTGGAGAACCAGCATAACCAACTATATCAGAAGGTTTCTATAGGTCTTTGCCATGGTCATTAACCCTCACAAGACGTTCTAAAGAGTTGGAGAAAACCTAATTGGGACAATAGAGGATTGTTCATCAAACATATTCAATATTTGCATAATAATTATTTTCTATTTTTCTTTGACGATTCGAATAGTGCTCTCTAAGTCATCACTGAGGGACGATGATTAATTAAAAATAATCTTGTGAATTTATGCTCAAAACCCTACAGACTTGCAATGGCTACTCCCACCACAACTAAAACCTTTCAAGAAACTTGTGTTGATATATTTAGGTAGTGATGTGTGTGAACACTCTAGGACCGTCGGGGCACTTTTTTCCCTCTTTAGGAGGTTTTTTTCCCCCGGCTTGTATATACGCCTATTGCCCTAATGGGCTACTTATCTTTGTACATTCTCTAGTAATACATTCAGTCTTGTGTGTTGTGCTCCAAGCTTCTTCCTCTTCCTTGTGCTGTTCGCGTGCTTCCGTAGACGTCTAACTCCAACAATTGGTATCAGAGCAGGTCGTTGATTCTTCTAGGGCGCCGTCGACACTCCTCCGTTTGCAATCTCCGTTTCGGCCTCCGAACGCATTATCGCAGTGCTTGTGTAGGCTATTTCGTCCTTTTGTGCCAAAGGTATATACCAGTTTCTGTTCGCCAGTTTAAGCGTCTCGAAGTCTGCTACAGGTCTAGCAGAACTCGTCTGGGCAGCTCTGTTCAACTTTTTGAGATACAGTCAATTTTCTGCATCAAGGTATTTTAGTCACCGGCCATGGCTGAAAGCAGTGATGTATTCCGTATGTTGGCTGTTGAGGATAAGTTGGATGGTACCAACTACCCATTATGGGCTTATATGATGCGACATGTACTGGTTGCAAAAGGATTGTGGAACATTGTGCAGGGTGTTGAAAGACGTCCTGTTACACCTGTAACGACAGGTACTGCAAATACAGTTGTTGGAGCTGATGAAGATGGTGTCGAAGATGATATTCCGCAGATTCCTGTTCGTGCTGCTGTTTCTGTTGCACCTACTGCAGAGCAGATTCGTTGGGATGGCAGAGATGCCCAGGCACATGCATTGATAGCTTTGTCTGTCAAACGTGCCATTATTCCTCACATTCGCTCTTGCAGAACAGCAAAGGATGCTTGGGATACACTTACCACTTTGTACCAGGCTAGGAATGAGGCTCGTGTTGCTTACCTCCGAAAACAGTTGGAGAGTGAGCACATGAATGAAGGTGATTCGATGGACAGTTTTCTTACAAAGATCAAAGACCTGAAGGAACAATTGATTTCTGCTGATGAGGTTATACCAGATAGCTCACTTGTGCAGACCGTTCTGAATGGCCTTCCTGATTCATATCAGAGTTTTGCCTCTACTCTTCGATTGATGATGAAAGGCAATCCGAATGCCTTGTCATTTGAGGAATTAGTCTCTGTTCTGTTGCAGGAAGATCAGTCCAGGCAGAACAGGTCCATTATGCGTGTTGCAGATCAAGCTTTCCTGGCTAGTCAGAAGGGCAAAGGAAAATGGAGCTCTTCTACTAGTAAGCAGAAATCTGCAAATGCTGCACAATCGAAGAACCAGGATAAAGATGAGAAGAAATCAGAAAAGCAGAAATTGTTCTGCAAGTACTGTAAAGGAAATGATCATATTATAAAGAACTGTCCAAAACTGGCTGCTAAAGAGGCAAAGAAGAAAGAGGCTGGAATGGTTGTTGTAGAGGCCTCTACACCAAAAACAGAGTCTGCAAATCTTGTGCAGGAAGAAGAATGGGCGTTTACTACTGTTTGCAGTTTTGACCCATCTTCTCATGATCAGTGCATGTCTGCAGTAGACTCAGATGTTTGGTACTTTGACAGTGGGGCAACCAAACATATTACCTCGCAGCGCAGTTTCTTCTCTTCACTCGAGCCTGCCCCTACAGGGAATACTGTCACATGTGCCAATAACTCCTCTTATCCTGTTATGGGAGTTGGTAAGATCATTCTGACTACTGCTGATGGTAGTTCTTTCACTTTGTCAGATGCTTTATTTGTGCCAAGGATCAAAAAGAACCTGTTATCAGTTTCTGCATTAGCCAAGATTGGCTTGGTTGTGAAATTCGGTGATGACAGGTGTACAGTCCATGATCTCTCAAATGGCGATGTGATTATTGCTTCTGGCATTTTATGTCGTGGGCTGTATAAGCTCATAGACTATGGAAAATTTGTGAATGATTCGGCATGTGCAGTTCATGATTCTCAAGCTATGTCAGATGCAAAGCTTTGGCATGCACGCTTTGGTCATCTGAATTTTGCTAGTTTGTTACGCCTGCAGAAATCTGAAATGGTGTCCTCTTTGCCCAAACTTGAGGCACCTGGAAAACATGTTTGTGAAGGCTGTATTTTGGGCAAAATGCAGCGTTCTTCCTTTCCAAAAGATGGTTCAGTTCGGGCTATGCAGAAATTGCAGCTTGTACATAGTGATGTCTGTGGTCCTATGCAGACACCCTCTTTTGGAAATTACCTTTACTTCGTGAATTTCATTGATGATTTTTCCAGGCATGCATGGGTATATCCACTCAAAGCAAAGTCCGAAGTGTTCATGTGCTTCAAACAGTTTTTGGTTTTGGCTGAAAATCTGTGAGCATGTAGAATGGGCACCCTCCGTTCTGATCGAGGGGGGGAATATATGTCTTCAGATTTTAATGCATTTCTGGCTGAACGTGGGATAAAACACCAGTGTACAGTGCCGTATACACCTCAACAGAATGGAGTTGCTGAACGAAAGAACAGGTCACTCATGGAGATGGCGAGGTGCATGGTCAAAAGTCAGGCTTTACCACATAGTTTCTGGCTTGAGGCTGTCATGTGTGCAGCATATGTACTGAACAGGTGTCCCACGAAAGCGTTGCAGTCTATCACTCCATATGAGGCTTGGCATGACCGCAAGCCATCTGTTGCTCATCTGCGTGTTTTTGGTTGTTTGGCATATGCATTAGTGCCTGAACAACATCGTAGAAAATTGGATGATAAGGTAGTAAAATGTATTTTTGTTGGGTACAGTTCTAAAAGTAAAGGCTATCGTCTGTATCATCCACAGACTAAACGCATTCTGGTTAGCCGTGATGTTGTCTTTGTGGAAGATGCTATTCAGCCATTGCTTTCATGTACTAAGGAGACATCTGTTAGCTCCAAAGACATGTATGATACTTTGATGCCTCTTTTTACAGGTGGACAGGCTAGCGCTGGTCCTAATGAGGCAACTTCTCAGCCTTTGCAGGTTTCATATGATGATGCAGATCATGCCATTTCTGATGCAGATTTACATGATGCACTTGTTGATGAGAGAGCTGATATTGAACAGGCAAAAACTATGCCAAAATGGCTGGTGCAGACTTTGCGTGACAGCAAATTAGATGCACCTTTGTCATATCGTACTCGTTCAGGCTCTCATAGTACCTCCTTTGCATCAGATTGCTATGCTATGGCTGCATCTAGTCTCTGTGATGAGAATGAGCCTGTTTCTTTTGATGAAGCACAAAATTCAGAAAATTGGATGGCTGCTATGCAATCTGAATACGATGCTATAATGAAGAATGGTACATGGTCTTTATGTGACTTGCCTCTTGGCAAGAAGGCCATTGGCACTAAGTGGGTATACAAGCTGAAGCGTAAACCTGATGGTACAGTTGACAGGTATAACGCTAGGCTTGTTGCAAAGGGTTATGCGCAGGAAAGAGGCATTGATTTTGATGAGACCTTTGCACCTACATGCCGTATGACTACTGTTCGGAGCATTTGTGCACTTGCAGCCCATCATGGTTGGAATGTACATCAGTTGGACATTAAAACAGCATTTCTGAATGGTGACTTGCATGAAGAAGTGTATGTTTTTCAGCCCCGTGGCTTTGTGCAGAAAGGGCATGAAAACCAGGTGTGCAGGTTAAAGAAGGCGTTATATGGTTTAAAGCAAGCACAACGTGCTTGGTATGAGAAAATACATGCCTATCTGATTGCACATGGTTTTGAGAACAGTCCAACTGAAAGCACCTTATATGTTAAGCGTGCTAATGATGTGCTTTTGATCATTGTTGTCTATGTAGAGGACATACTGCTCACTGGTCCTCTTGAGAAGCATATTGCTGATTTCAAGGCTGATTTGCATGCCTCATTTGAGATGTCTGATTTGGGGCATTTGCATCACTATTTGGGCATTCAGTTTATGCAAGTTGATGGTGGAATGGCTTTGTGTCAAACAAAATATATTGACACATTATTGCAGCGTTTTGGCCTTGAAGACTGTAAGCCTATTGCCACTCCTATGGAGACAGGTTTATGATTGAGTCTTCATGATGCTGGAGATGCATTTGATGCTGTTCTCTATCAGCAGGCTGTTGGATGCTTGATTTACTTATGCATTACTCGGCCAGATATTCAGTTTGCTGTCTCACAGATGAGCAGGTTTATGCATTGCCCAGGAGTCACGCATTGGAAAGCGATTAAGCGCATCTTTCGCTACTTGAGTGGTACTCGGCTACTTGGGTTGTTTTATCCCAAGGGGGGATCACTACCGCCAGATTTTCATGCTTTTTCTGACTCAGATTGGGCTGGTTGCTATGACACTCGTGTGTCCACCAGTGGTTTTTGCTTCATGCTTGGTAGCTCATGTATATCTTGGTTGAGCAAGAAGCAGCCTACTATGGCCACTTCCAGTTGTGAGGCTGAGTATAGGGCAGCTTTCACAGCGACTGTTGAGTGTGTGTGGCTCAGACGCCTTATGGCTGATTTGGGTGTTGGCCAGTCTTCTGCCACCACCATCTTCACTGACAGTCAGAGCGCATTGGCAGTTGCGAGGAACCCTGTGTTCCATGCTCGCACTAAGCACATTGAGGTGCATTATCACTATGTCAGGGAGAGGTTCTCTGCTGGGGAGATCAGCTTGGCATATGTGCCCACGCAGGAGAACATTGCAGACCTTTTCACGAAGGCTCTGCCTAGGGAGAAGTTTGAAGCTTTCCGCAAAGCTTTGGGCTTACTTCCTTTTGTGGAGTGATTTCCACATAGCTCGGCACTTCCTTATACATGAGTGCCAGCTCCTTGTTCACCGCATCACTCCCAGGGGGGATTTGTTGATATATTTAGGTAGTGATGTGTGTGAACACTCTAGGACCGCCGGGGCACTTTTTTCCCTCTTTAGGAGGTTTTTTTCCCCCGGCTTGTATATACGCCTATTGCCCTAATGGGCTACTTATCTTTGTACATTCTCTAGTAATACATTCAGTCTTGTGTGTTGTGCTCCAAGCTTCTTCCTCTTCCTTGTGCTGTTCGCGTGCTTCCGCAGACGTCTAACTCCAACAACTTGCATATTTCATTATTTAAGAACTATAGAGGACACTCTTCTTGATGTTCTTGGGCTACTATGAAGAGAACTATGCATTAAAGTACTCCAAAATGGCTCAAAAAAGAACCCCAAAAATGCTTCAAAAATAGATTTTGAAAGCAAAGAATGCAGCTTTGAGGGGCCAAAACTTGTTAAGGATATTGGGAACCTTAGTCTCTCCCCTTCTTCAAACACCAAAAGATTGTAGCTTAATGGTAAGATATTGCCACGGTTAAGCGAGCTCGAGGGGGAACAGTATTGGGATGGGTGACCTACCTAGAAATATCAAGAACCTCTGTCTCCCTTGATCATTGAGGTCCCCCCTTGCATATATCCAACGATGCCAACTATGACTTCCATGACTTGGATGACAAGGTATGGCAAGGTCTATGCCTTGGTCTCCACCTTAGTCGAAAGCCTTGGGTGAGTGGGCCGGGTCTCGCTTCACTCACACAAAAGGAATAAAGCTTTTGCATTGAAATTCTATGATATAAGTGAAATATGTCAATAGCAACACACCACAATGCACTCCCCTTCTCAAGAGCTCCATGATGATAGCCTCAGAGTAGAAAATTGATCTTCTAGTGCAGTAAACAGTACTTCTCACAAAGACTCCATAAGATGCGGAAAAACACAGTACATAAGGAGCACGAACACATATATCTTAGGTGTTATAAATGTGGTCAAACTTAGAGTCTCTGGCTGACGAGGCTAGAGACTTGTGGCCATTTGGCTTTTCAAATGGACACTAACAGTAACGTCGCACTCAACTTCTTTCTTAGAATTTAAAAGTCATAAGAGGACTTTCTAGCAATGAGCATATCATTTACATAAAATATCAAGAATATCAAGGTGCCATCAGAGCATCTCTTTGTGTAGAGACAATGATCCTCACTAGTTCTCAAATAGCCTTATACTTCATAAAAGCATCAAGCTTTTGGTACCATTGTCTAGGGGATTGTTTAATCCATATAAGCACTTCTTGAGCTTATAAACTACACTTTCTTTGCTAGGAACTAACATAACCCTTTGTTTGTTCCATATAGATCTCATATATAAGATCTCCATGCAAGAAAGCAGTTCTCACATCCATCTAGAATAGATCTAAGGCCTCCATTGCAACCAATCCAAGCAACATTTAGAAGGTAGCCATCTTGACCACTCGAGAGAAGATTTCCCCAAAATCAACACCATGTTTTTGCTTAAAACCTTTTGCAACAAGTCGTTCTCTATACTTTGGAGAAGCACTATCCGATGTGAATTTCAATTTATATATCCATTTACATGGTAAAGCTTTCATGCCCTTTGGCAAAGGTACTAAATCCCAAGTACCATCCTTTCGAATGTAATCCAACTCAATCTTCATGGCACACTCCCACTTCACATGATCCTCTAACTACGTAGCCTCTTTGTAGCAAGAAGTCTCACCAACTAATAGCATAACAAAATCCAAACCTGCAACATATCTATGAGGTGATGTGGGACACGTGCACAACATCTCACTGGTTGCTGAAATAGAACATTTGCAGACTCATCTGATTGTAAATTCTCTTGAATATCCCTGTGTGCAACAACACCACTTTTTGCAGTTGAGCCTTCCTAATGGGTTGTTTATGCATCTTAGACTCATTGAAAATGACAACACTACTTCTCATCACTAACCATGTTTTAGGATGCCATAAGTGATATCCAAACTAGCCTTCTCGACCATATCCAACAAAAATGCCTTTATTTCACTTATGGTCTAGCTTTTGTCTAAGGTTCTTGGGTATATGAACATATGCTTCACACCCAAAAACTCAAAGATGGTCAATATACGATGGCTTCCTTGTCCATAACTCTTGGGCTACTTTCAAACCTTTTGCAGTACTAGGTGAAAGGTAAATCACATGAAGTGCACTTAATACTGCTTTTGCCCAAATGCCTTGGGAAAGTTTTGGAGTACTACCTTTATCTATTTCATTTAAATTATAGCATTCCTACATTTATCTATTTCATTTAAATTTGGTACATCCATTACTATACTGCAAGTGATGCACGAAGACATTGAGCACACATGCTGTTTGACACATTCGTTGTGGTCACCTCAGTTTGGACCATACTATCAAGGGAGCAGTAGATTGTGCCCTCTCACTATAGTAGACAAGATTTCAGAATTACACTTCTAATTACAAGAACACCCATGTAGGGAAAATGATACAACAATACAATACTGATACAAGATGTCTCACAACTTGGGACTCATAGGTATGAATAACTAGACAAGAAATGATACAAGACATTCCACAACTCAAGACTGATAGGTTTGAAGCAAGATCTTTGGGTTACAAGAACTCCCCTCAAGGAGATGATCTAGATACAAAAAATAACTAGAAAAGATCTCGTACTACGAGATTATAAGAGGACAAGGCTAGATGTCCAAGAAATAGACTAGACAAGACTATGAAAAGGAAAAAAACAAGAACTGGAATGCAAACTTGGCAGTCATGACTCCTTGAGCTCCCAAAACTGGTATTGGCAAGACTAAGAATGAATGTGGCCAACCCTTCCTTATATAGGTTTTCCTAAGACTAAGGAACTTGGCATTCATGACTCCTTGAGCTCCCAAAACTGGTATTGGCAAGGCTGAGAATGAATGTGGCCAACCCCTCCTTATATAGGTTTTCCAAGGTTGGTTCAAGGGCAATTCAAGGGTGGTTACGAGTTGATGATGTCATCAACTAGAAACAAGACCTCTGGGTATCAAAATGTAACAAATAGACAACTGATCTTGGGGTTTTGGCACGTTCTAGATGCAATCAAGGCATTAGTTTCTCCAAACTCAGAACCAATCATGAGATATGTAAAGTCACATGGAATCTAAGGTTTTGGATGGTTTACTTTGTGCCCATGACATCACCTCCCCCTCAAGTGACGAGTTCTGCAAGGAGCAGTTATGTGACTCTAAGATCTTCTAGGACTTGAATCTTCATGGCTCTTGGTCTTTGTAGAGTTCTTGATATGTGGTACTGGAACACAACGTTGATGGATATCCACGATGAAATTGAAAAGGGTTTGTAGTATACCTAGGTATAGAATTGAGGCCAAGATTCCCATGATGGGAAGTACTCCTCTTTTGATTTTGATGATGATCCTTTTGATGTCGGATGGAGATTGTAGAAGTCCTAATTCCAACTTGCTTCTTCTTCTTAGGAAATTTGAATACCATATGATCATGATCTCAAGAATAAAAGCATAATCCATTGTCTTTTGGATGTTTTCTTTCCTTTGTTGTAAGTCATCTGATCCTAATGTTATCCAAATGCATGGGTTCTAGTTGAGATTCTTCCAACATATGTTGTTGAGGAACTAAGGTAAACTTGTATTCTCAATTGTGAAATTTTCTTCTCTTACGTTCTTTCAAACAACCTATTGTCACGTTCAATTTCTTGATTCATTAATTCATTCAAAGTATTTACCTTGGGCATGGTCAACATGAGTTATCAAATTGAATGGGATTTGGTTGGGATTCTTCCAACATATGTTGTTGAGGAACTGAGGTAAACTTGTAGTCTCGATTGTGAATAGAAATCTTCTTCTCTTGCTTTCTCCCAAACAACCTATTATCACATTCGTTTGCTTGATTCATGAATTCATTCACAGTATTGAGCTTGGGCATGGTGCCTAGTCTTGATGAAGATAGCCTTTCCAAAATGTCAGGACTAGATTATGCCGGCTAACTATAGTAGACAAGATCTTAGCACACTTTCTAGTAGCATCATCTATGAAATTGACAAATTAAAGAGAACCACCTACGACCTTGTGGGCATAGGACCACACACATCTCTATGAATGAGATCGAAAGGTTGAATTGAAGATTCAATGTGCATCTTAATATGGTGGCATCCTTGTCCATAACTTTTGTGCCACTTTTAGACTTTTGGCAATACTAGGTGAAAGGTTAATCACATGAATTACAGCTAATATTGGTTCTTCCCAAAAGCCTTGTGAAAGCTTTGCATGATGCAACATAGAAACCACTCTATCCGGAATAGTTATATTCATCATTTTAGCTACACATTTTGTACTGGGAGATAAGGATTTTTGAACTCTCTAAGAATACCTCTAGACTGACAGAAAAGACTTAATTCATCTGAGGTATACTCACCCCCATTATCTGAATGTAAAGCCTTAAGCGTAGTTCATTTTTCAGTCTCAACTGAAGCAAACCATTTTTTGAAAGTAGGGAATACCTCATCATTTGCTTTGATAGGATATATGGAGGCTTTTCTAGTAGCATCATCCATAAAAAGTGACAAAATAAAGAGAACCACCTAATGACCTTACGGGTATAGGACCACACACATCTCTATGAACGAGATCTAAAGGCTAAATTGAAGAGTCAATGTGTGTCTTGTGCACATTCCTAGTTTGCTTTCCATACTGACAATGCTCACAAAATGAAAACTGAGCAAAAGATAACACATGTAAGTAGCCAAGATGAGAAAGATTTTCCATTCCACTACGTGATATATGGCCCAAATGGCCATGCCAAATATAAGCCATAGGGTCTTGAGTAACAGCTAACCCTTTTTCTTTTTATGATACAAATAAAGGATAAAGTGGGCTAACTTTTCTTCCTTTTGCAATAACCATATTGCCCTTTGATATGCAAACGAGCTAAGCATAGAAGACCACCTTGTAATAAAGGTCATCAAGTTGACCAAATGACATCAAATTGCATGATAACTGAGGTACATGGCATACATTATGCATAGTAAATTTTGAACCATCAATGAGCTAGACAACCAAATGTCTGATCCCCACAACTTCACACATGTAAGAGTCACCAAGTCTCATGGTACCAAGAGAGTTTGCTACATAAAGCTAGGCATAATTTGGATTCATCCTATAACTCATTTTCCTTATTGCTTTATTGTAAAGTTGAAGAACTATATGGTGCTCGTAGATGTGAGGATCTAATCCTTTCATATCTTGATAATCTCAAGCAAATACATCTTTAAATTCAGTTAACACTAGTTTTGTACCGAAATTGGACACTATAGTTGTCCTTTTACCTAAGAAAATTAAAAAAAAATCACAAATACTAACCAAATGAAATTTTGAAAGAAACCTTCAAGCCCCATAAAGATCTATAAAAAGAGGTTCTATAAAAAATGTAAGTTTAAAATTATATATTTTTTATAAATAATAATGTAGAAATGATTGAATATGGTTAAGAAAAATTGTTTGTTTTGGAGACTTATATATGAGAAGAGAGAAATATCTCCATAAAAATTTTTTTCCTTGTATTGGAATAATTTCTCTAGTGTTTATTGAAAGTCATTTAATCATTTAAGACAAGTCTTGGGAATTAGGAAAATCATTTTTTATAATAAGAAATTTACTACAATATAGGGTGCTCATTATATAGTTACACACTATAAGAGCCTTCTACATGATATTGATGCATAAAAACACTAAAACGTCTGGTTTTTTTATTTCAAAAATCATCATATTCTATCATACAAATAGGCTATATGTCTTTGAACCAATAATTTTTATACCTATCTCACATACACTAACAATCTCAATATGTCATTAAAAAGCCATATTCCACTCTCTCAAGAATAAACATTCATCCAAAAAAATGAGCTTTTCCCAATGATATAAGGTATATAATATCAATCAAAATAATCTTATAAACATTATAAACTAGTTTATATAGAAAAACCTAGCATATTCACTTTGATCATGTAACATATGCAATATTTACTCATCAAGTGACCTTTTCTTAGCACACAAATGTAGTAGTATTGTTTAAGTTGAAGAAAATAGGGTTCCATGCTAACTGTATGCCACTAAGATTATCACAATAAATGGTGATAGGCTTTTGCACTTCCACACCTAAATCTGCAAGTAGCATCTCCAGCCATGATGCCTCACATGCTGCCATTGCAGCACCTCTATACTCAGCCTCTGTACTCGACAAAGCAACAGTGGGTTGCTTCTTCGTGCTCCATGTAATAGCTGCACTCCCAAGTGAGAATAGAAAACCACTAGTGGATCTTCTATCTGGAATGCTACGAACCCAATCTGCATCGGTGTATCCATAAACCTGCAAATCTACACCAGCCTCATAAAACAATGCATAATCCAAAGTAGCACTCACATAACGTAGAGTGCACCTCAAAGCATCCAAATGTGGCTTCCTGGGAACCTGCATAAATTGACTTTCAAGTCCAATAGTATAGCTTAGATCAGGCCTTGTAATTGTGAGATATATAAGACTTCCCACGATTTTCCTGTACATAGGAGCATTTTCCAATGCTTCACGTGATGTAGTATCCAACTTCAAATTATGATCTAATGGCATAGAAATTGGCTTACAACCAGCCATACCATACTTTTGTAGCATATTCAAGGCATATTGCCTTTGCGACATCCATATACCTGATTCTATATGTATAAACTCAATGCCCAAGAAATAGCACAGCACACCAAGATCTTTCATGTCAAATTCCTACATAAGAAATTGATTTACCTCTTTGATACTTCCTTCATTATCACCACCTAAAATCAGGCCATCAACATAAATAGCCACAATAGTGATGCCATCATCAGCCTTCCTTGCATATAGTGAGTGATCTGCATCACACACAAAAAACCCAATGTTGGTTAAGTAATCAGCCATCCTTGCATGCCATGCACGAGGGGCTTGCTTCAGCCCATACAAAGCCTTTTGCAACCTGCAAACATATTCTAGATGCTTTGAATCTTTATATCCTTGTGGCTAGTCCATATATACTTCTTCCTTTAACTCACCATGTAGGAAAGCATTCTTCACATCCATCTGATGCAAAGTCCATCCTTTTGCTATAGCTAATGCAACAAGTTTCCTTACAGTAGACATTTTAGCTATAGGTCTAAATTATTTCTCATAATCAATGCCATATGTATGCGCATATCCTTTAGCTACCAATCATGCTTTATACCTGCTTATGCTACCATCAACATTATGCTTTACCTTGTAAACCCATTTGCAGCCTATGGGTTTCTTTCCTTGCGGCAATGGAACCAGCTTCCATGTATCATTTCCATAAAGAGCAGCCATCTCCTCATCCATAGCTTTTTTCCAATCTGCAATTCCAATTGCATCTTCAAAGCAAGAAGGTTCAGCATCTTGTATTACCTTTGTCATGTAGGTACAATGACGAGCCATGTAACTATCATATGTCAATCGTTGCATTGAATTCCGCATCCTCCCAGATCTTCTTGGTCTTGGGTCACTTCTCCTTGTATCATCTTCATGTGCCCTTCTTACTCCTGGAGTCTTCACAGAGGGCAATCCAAGATGGATTTGAGTTGGAACTATTTGAGTTGGAACTATTGCTTGGTGATGCATCTGGTCCACTCAAAACCTGAGATTTTGCACTTGACTTTTTAGCATTTTCTTTGTCATTTGGTTCAAGACTCAGTCCTTCTTTGGCATCTACATAGAAGCTTGGCATTTCATCGAATATCATATCTCTGCTCACCTTTACCTATCGTGTGAGTGGGTTATAACATTCATATCCCTTTTGTTCAAGGAAGTATCCAATGAAGACACACTTTTCTGCTTTTGGATCAAGCTTTGTCCTCAATTCATCTGGGACATGTACATATGCAATACAGCCAAAAACTTTCAGATGTCATAAGTTTGGCTTTTTACTTGTAAACTTCTCTTTAGGTGTAACTTGATGTATAGCAGTAATCGAAGTTCTGTTCATGATGTATACAACAGTATGCACAGCTTCTGCCCAATAACAATGAGGCATATTCTTCTCAGCCATCAAGGTTCTTACTATTTCTGCAATATGTCTATTTTTGTGTTCAGCAATGCCATTCTATTGTGGTGTGTACCTGCATGAAACCTGATGCCGAATTCCATGATTTTTTAGAAAATTGCTGAACTCATTTGACATGTTGTAGCTCAGGGATGAGTAGCACCTCCTTTAATGTCAATGCGGGAAGATAAGAGGATGGTATGAAGACCTCGAGCAAGTGATGGCACAAGTGCGTGAGTGAGAAGCACACAAACATGCACACACATACACACACACGCACACACACGGCAAGACAAAGAGTGAGAAGCAATGGAGTTCTTAGATTACTTTCAAAAAGCTCATACAAGTTGAATTCAATTACAAGCTAACCTCAAAAATGAGCTCTCTAGCTCTATTTATAGTTTTTGACTAGGTTTTGACCCTGTCGAGACCTAGTGTCCGGCCTAGCTAAAAATTAGGTTCCAAGGCCTATTTGAGGGCTTAAATGCTTATTTGAGGGCTTAAATGGAGTCTAAAAAATACAAAAATTGATATGTAGGTACTTCTAAAGCTCCTCAAGCTCAAGGACTCCTTGGCTTGCACAAAATGGAGCTACAAAAATATGAAATGGTATTTACAATGATGGTTAGTGATAAAAATCACTGTTATAAAGATGTTAATTTGGAAAAATTTGAAGGCCTATCTGCCAGATCTGCGTTGACTGCTTTGTCTACTTAATCCTTCGCCTTGCTCTGACTCTCTCCGCTGGCTTCCTTTTCTCCTCAATCCTTGGGTGCCCATACTGCTCTCAACACCGCCCCCGCTCTCGCGTCTATCGTCTCTGACAGACTCTTGTTGCTGGGAGTGCTGGATGTAATAGTCCACCACATGAGTGGCAAGTTGATGTTCTTGTATGCGTAGTCCTCTGGCCAAATCTATCATCATGCGATCCCAATCAATTGGTCCTAGAATGTCCGGATGTGGCAGACGTAACTGATCTGCATGGATGGCTTGTTCTATTGCGAATAGATGTAGCAAATGTGTTGGTCTGGGAATGAAAATTTCCGAATGATATTCCCAGAATCCCATAGAGAACATTTCCTCAAATGTCTACTTGAAGCATGCGGGTAAGTACTTTATTCGTGCATGACAGGCAAAGATTATAGTGACCGAGGGAGTCTGGCTCATGTCGTAGACTAAATCCTTGTTACCTTGAGAGAATCCAGGGGCAGAGATGTATGGAGCTTGTACCTTCGGAAAGGTTTTGAATACAATGGTCATGAGCTCGAATATTTTCATACACATTTTCGCTGCTATGTTGGGTACATTATTTAGACGAGTAGACCAGTGTTGAATTGTTGATATCATGTAGGCTATGGTTGGGGTCCCTCGAGGCGGAGCAAAATATGGATAGTTAACCCAAGCCGAGCATTCTTTATTGTTGCGTACCTTGATTGCAAATGCTTGCCAGGATCTGCGACGTACCATTGGGCAATAGCATGGATTATACTTGATATACAGTGGCATGGTTGCCCATGTGCTCATCATCTCAGGGTAATCGGTTAGTAGACGTGCACGCCAATTGGGTTGGAAAATCGAGCCAACACGGGCATCTGCCGGTAAGTCCGCTGGCTCAAATTGAGTGGCGAATGTGGGCTCCTTCCCTGTATGCCTTCTAACTTCTGCATTATAATCATGCAGTAAGACAAAGTAAGGCATGTATTGCGTCTCTAATGTTGTGATCAAGCATTGGTGGGATAGGTTCTGAAAGTAAGAATATTGAAGGACAGTTTCTTCCAGATTTATGAGACATTGAATTTGCATGGCAACGCGATCATCATGTGTTTTTTCCTACTTTCTTGATCCTTTTGACCCAATCTGGAACTCCAATTTCTAAAGTGTCTTGTCCTTCTTCTGTTACCCGACTGCCGGGTGTGGGCATCGGCTCGTACGGCTCTTCATAGCTATCATCGACAGGGATTTCCACAACTGTTTCGAGTTCTGGTTCTTCAGTTGGCAAGGGTGGCCTTTCATATGGTAAGAGGCGTGCATGGAGTTCTGCCACCTGTTTCCGGAGGATCTCTACTTCTTCTATAGAGTGTTGCAAGATTATCGGTTCCTGTTGAGCTGTGGGGGCACTGGCTATCTGCTTCTTTAGGTCCGCACATTCAACCTCTAACTTTTCATATGACTCCAAGAAATTTGCATGCTCTTCAAGTAAGATGCGAATGTCTTCTGATGGGACTGCTCTATACTTGGTAGGGCTAATGGTTGCTCCTGCAGTTCCTTCCATAGCCGCTTCAAAGTTGTCTTGGTTTTGTTGTTGATGTCAGGGGAGCACTAGATTGTGCTCTCTGACTACAATAGACAAGATTTCGGAAATACACTTCTGATTACAAGATCACCCACGAAGGGGAAACGATACAAGAATATACGATCGATACAAGATGTCCCACAACCCGGGACTGATAGGTATGAATAACTCAACTAGAGATGATACAGGAGATCCCACAACCCGGGATCGTAAGTATGAGACAAGATGTCTCGATTACAAGAACTCCCTTCTGGGAGATGAACTGGATACACGGAAGAACTCGACAGGATCTCCTACTACTAGATTACAAGGGGACAAGATAGTATATCCAAGAACTAGACTAGAACAAGGAACAAGACAAGAACTAGAACTGGAACTTGAAAGTACTTACTTGGAGGTCACGACTCCTTGAGCTCCCAAGACTGGCATTGGCAAGACTGATTATGAATGTGGCCAACCCCTCCTTATATAGGTTTTCAAGGGCGGTTGCGACTTGATGATGTCATCATGATGTCATCGACTCGAAGCATGAGCTCTGGATATCCGAATCAGGAAAGTAGACAGTCGATCTTAGGGTTTTGGCACATTTCGGATGCAATGGAAGCATTGGTTTCTCCTAATTCTGAACCAATCATGAGATACAGGGTTCACATGGAATCTTAGGTTCAGGATGGTTTCCTTTGTCCATGACATCACCTCCCCCTCAAGCGACGAGTTCCACGAGGAGCGGTCATGTTATCTGGTCTCGGCTTCGTTGGATTTCTCTTATGGAATTCTCGAACCTTGATTGGTGCTCTCTGAAGGTTTTCTGCAGGTTCCCAAGTACGATCACTGATGTCATACCCTTTCCAATGAATAAGGTATTCCAATCTTCCCCGGGATATTCTGGAATCTAGGACATGCTCGACTTCAAATTCTTCATGATCATCAATCTCGATAGGTGGTGAAGGACTAGGTCTCTCCCCCCTCAATGGTGAAATCTGATATGGTTCCAACATGGATACATGGAAAACTGGATGTATTCTCATGGTACTCGGTAACTGGAGCTTGAAGGTGACTGGATTAATCTTGGCCAAGATGGTAAATGGACCAAACTTTTGATGATCTAGCTTTGCACAAGGCCTTGACGTTTGTAAATTGTTTCGGAGTAACCGTACTTTATCCCCAATTTGATACGATGGATTCTGGACACGATGTTGATCTGCATAGTACTTATATTGTTTTTGAGCTTTATGGATCTCTTCCTTCAGTTCTTTGTGAATGTCCATCAGGTACTGGGCCTTGTCTCTGGCAGCTGGGTTCTTGACATGATTTGAGAGTTGTATATCCATCCTTGGATGTTGTCCATAGTTTGCAAAGAAGGGAGTTTGCTTAGTAGATGCATGAACACTATTGTTATAGGCAAACTCTGCAAAGGGTAACAACTCAAACCAATCATTTTGGTGATAGTTGCTAGTGCAACGGAGATATTGCTCTAGGACTTGATTCACCCGTTCTGTTTGTCCATCAGTCTGTGGATGATTTGCTGTAGATAGTTTAACTTGAACACCAAGGAGCTTGCAAAGACTGTTCCAAAAGCTAGATATGAACTGAGGACCTCGATCACTGACAATATCATGAGGCAATCCATGAAGCCTAAAGATGTATCTGAGAAAGAGTCTAGCAGTGCCTGCACCTGTGATTGCCTTTGTGGTTGGAATGAAGTGTGCCATCTTTGTGAATCTATCCACAATAACAAGAATGGCATCATACTTATCTGACTTTGGTAGATCTGTGATGAAATCCATAGATAATGAGGCCCATGGCCTTTCTGGAATAGGTAAGGGTTGCAAGAGGCCATGAGGCTTATGTCGTGGTACCTTAGATCTATTGCAAGTGTCACAGGTTTGGATATATTCTTTGACTTCCTTCCACATTTGAGGCCACCAAAAATCCCTGGATATGAGTTCTATGGTTTTATTTACTCCAAAATGTCCTGCTGCAAGGTTGTCATGACGTTGTTGAAGTACTTGGATCCTGGGCTTTCCTTGAGGGACATACAATAGGTTCTGATAGAATAGTAACCCGTCCTTTTCCTGGAATTCATTTACTTCTTGGACTTTTCCTTCTTGAGTTTTTTTCTTAACATTACAAAATAATTCATCTTGCGGTAGATTCTCACGAATCAAATGATTCAAGGCTGAATCTTCAGGATGGGTTGAAGAGATAGCTGCTAACTGGAGATGCTCAGGCTTGAGTAATACACTCTCTTGTTGATCAAAGGCCTCTTCACCCTTCTTTGGTGCAAGGTAAGATCTTCTGGATAGGGCATCTGACTGACATTGATGACGTCCTGGACGGTATGTGATGACAAAGTTGAATCTGGATAAAAAGTTACTCCATCGAGATTGCCTTCTATTGAGAATCCGGGTGGTCATAAAATACTCTAGGTTGGTTCTTGTGATCTGAATACACAATGACTTTATGAGCTGCTCCTTCTAGATGGTGACGCCAGGTATCAAACGCGTCTACTATGGCAAGGAGTTCTTTATCATGAATTTCATAATTAATTTCTGGAGGGGAAAACTTCCTTGAATGATATGCAACTGGATGTAGGTGTCCATCATCTCCATATTGGGAAAGAATGGCCCCTAGAGCAAAGTCCGATGCATCTGTCTCAAGGAAGAAGGTCTTACTAGAATCAGGATGAACTAGAATTGGAGCAGTAGTGAATGCTGATTTCAAGGTCTGAAAAGCCTTCTCTGCTTCTTCGGTCCATGAGAATTTGGAGTTCCCTGTAAGCTTGGTAAGAGGTGTCACTATCTTGGAGTAATCTCTGATGAATATCCTGTAGAAATTGGCGAACCCCAAAAAACATTGTACATCTCGAACACATGAAGGTGGTTGCCAATCAAGGATTGTCTCAATCTTCTTAGGGTCCATAAAAATTCCTTTATCTGATACTATGTACCCTAAAAATTCCACTTCTGTCTTATGAAAAGAACACTTCTCCAATTTCGCATACAATCCTTTTTCTCTTAGTTTCTCTAGGACTATCTTTACATGATCTTCATGATCCTCTAGATTTTTGGAGAATATCAAGATATCATCAAGGTATATTACAACAAAATCATCTAAATATTCTCGAAAAATATCATTCATCATATGTTGGAAGACAGCTGGAGCATTTGTAAGACCGAATGGCATAACTACATATTCAAAATGCCCATACCTTGTTCGAAATGTTGTCTTCCATTCATCTCCTTCTCTGATCCTGACAAGGTTGTAAGCTCCTCGAAGATCAATTTTCGTGAAGAATTTTGCTTTTCCAAGGCGTTCCAAGAGCTCTGATATGAGTGGTAGAGGGTATCTGTTTTTTATAGTGACTTTGTTCAATCCACGATAATCTACACACATCCGGAGAGTCCCATCCTTCTTCTTTACAAATAGAATAGGAGCTCCTGCTGGAGACTTCGAGTGTTTGATAAACCCCTTTGCTAGATTCTCATCAATGTTCTTGCGTAGTTCTGTAAGTTCCTCTGGAGATAGTCTGTAGATTGGTCCAAAGGGTGGTTGTGTTCCCTCTTGAAGATCTATGGGGCAATCATAAGGTCTATGCTCTGGGAGGATATCTGCATTCTTCTTTTCAAAAACATCTTCAAAGCTGTTGTACTGATTGGGTAGCTGTACTGGATCATCTTTCTTGGATTCTTGAGCTGGTATGGCATAGATCATATATGTAGGTTCCTTCCTTACTGCATGTATGAAGGCTTTGGCTCCAACATATGTTGGGTTCTTCTGGATATCTCGACGGGTGATTTTATTCTTTTCCCAATTAATTTCTGGATTATGTTTCTTTAACCACGGCATTCCGATGATAACCATATTTGCTGGACTCGATATTACATTGAAACATATATGTGAATCATGGTCACCAAGGTGTACTCTTAGTGGTATGGTTTCCATGGTTATATTCCCCGATGCTAGAGGCCGTCCATCTACTACTTCAGCTACTACTGGTCTGTTCTTTCGAAGTACTGGAATTCCATGTTTCTTAACGAGTCCTTCATCAATGAAACATGAGGACGCTCCTGAATCTACCAGAGCTATGAGGGAAAGGGTCTTCTTAGACAGGATTAACTTGACAGGGGCAAGACATGTTTCTACGGGTGTGGATGGAATTATGAGACCCTTTCGTATATCATGGTCCGGCTGTATGGTCTCTTTTACAACTGGACTTCCTCGTTTCCCTGCTCTACAAGGGTGGCTGCGACTTTGGAGTTCGTTCTCTTGTTGGGACAATTAACTGCAATGTGGCCAGGGTTTCCACAATATAGACATAATTTGTTATCCCTCCTTCTTTGTTTCTCTTGTGGTGTTAGAGGCTGGAACCTAGTTACATCTATCTGCATAGGTTCGGGCATAGTGTCATCTCTAGGAGTAGGCTGGAAAGGTTTCCATTGGCGAGGTCTTCCTTCTACTTGTTTTTCTTGTTTCCTTTCAAAAAGGCGGTTATCACATTGAATGGCTTGGTTGATGTATTCATTCAATGTCTTCACCTCTGGCATCGTGAGTAGAAGGTCCTTCACATCATCCCTTAAGCCCCATCTAAATTGGCTTATGAAATAATCTTCATGCCAAGTGAGGTCACATATCAACTGCCTAAATTCTGATGCATAGGTAGAGGCAGGGCGGTTACCTTGACGTAGCTTTCGAAGTTTTGTTTCTGCCACTCGACTCGTGTCTGCATCTCCAAATGTGGCGACAAGCTCTCCAAGAAATGCCTCATAGTCATGAAGTACGGCCATATCCTTCTCCAAGATTGGGGCGAACCATGATAAAGCTTGACCATAGAGCAAGGTTCCAATAAAACCGACCTTGGATGCATCATCAGGGTATCTATCAGGCTGCATGCGAATGTACAATTTGACTTGTTGCAAGAATCCTCGAAACTTTGTGCGATCACCAATGAACTTTTCTGGCATGCAGATCTTGGGTTCCTTCATAAATGATGTACTGGGCCGTTGATTCACTTGAATACTCCCTTGATTCGCTTGAAGACTCCCGATTCGTTCTTGTAATTCTTGGAGGAGTGCACCTACATGCACCGGATGTCCCATCTCGACTTGTGTCTGTCGATGACTTAGGTCTTCGACTTGTTGTTGGAGACTCTGAAGTGATGCTACGATCTGTTCATAAGCGTTCTCCATGATGTCTGGTCTTGGATAGAAGATAGTCTTGCCAAAATGTCAGGGGAGCACTAGATTGTGCTCTTTGACTACAATAGACAAGATTTCGGAAATACACTTCTGATTACAAGATCACCCACGAAGGGGAAACGATACAAGAATATACAATCGATACAAGATGTCCCACAACCCGGGACTGATAGGTATGAATAACTCAACTAGAGATGATACAGGAGATCCCACAACCCGGGATCGTAAGTATGAGACAAGATGTCTCGATTACAAGAACTCCCTTCTGGGAGATGAACTGGATACACGGAAGAACTCGACAGGATCTCCTACTACTAGATTACAAGGGGACAAGATAGTATGTCCAAGAACTAGACTAGAACAAGGAACAAGACAAGAACTAGAACTGGAACTTGAAAGTACTTACTTGGAGGTCACGACTCCTTGAGCTCCCAAGACTGGCATTGGCAAGACTGATTATGAATGTGGCCAACCCCTCCTTATATAGGTTTTCAAGGGCGGTTCCCAAGGGCGGTTGCGACTTGATGATGTCATCATGATGTCATCGACTCGAAGCATGAGCTCTGGATATCCGAATCAGGCAAGTAGACAGTCGATCTTAGGGTTTTGGCACATTTCGGATGCAATGGAAGCATTGGTTTCTCCTAATTCTGAACCAATCATGAGATACAGGGTTCACATGGAATCTTAGGTTCAGGATGGTTTCCTTTGTCCATGACAGTTGAAGCCTCTTGTTCTCTTCTAGTGCTGCTGCCATATGCTTCCTTAATAGTCCAAGATTGTGTCTAAGTGTAGCATTGGATATCATTTGGGACTCGAGCATACCTTCCAGTTCCTTCACTGCTTGATCATCCACTGAGGTTTTCGATTCCAATTCTGTGTGAGCCTGTTGTAAGGTGGTATGTTCTGCTAGAAGCGTTTGGTAATCATCTTCGAGAGTGTTGACTCTAGCTTGTAGACGCTGAGATTCTGCTTGGAGGGCAATAGTGCGTTCTTCCAATTGATGGTATTCTTGTTGTAGTTGATGTGCACACTGAAGTAATGTATTGAACGTGCTATTTACATTATGAGATGCAAGGGGAAAATTTTGGGATGCAGGGGAGGTGGGAATGGGAAGGGAGGTAGTGAATGCTGTGTCTACTAATGATGTGTTGAGTGGTGAGGTGGGGGGTAGTGGAGGGGGAGAGGATGGAATTGTGGGGAGAGGTGTTGTGGTGGGTGAAATGTCCATTGGGTCAGACAGAGTGGTGTGTACTTGGGCTACCATGTAGGTTGGTATGGTAGGTGAAGTGAGTGTGGTGTTCGTGTAGATTGATGTCGTTGCGAACATCGGGGGAATGTGCCTCTCAAATATTGGAGTGCTGATGGACTGCGCCCCGAAGGATGGTTGTTGGGGTGGTGCGGTTAGGTTGAATGAGGTGTAGGGGACAGATGGGAAGTGAGGGTCATGGAATGGAGGTATCCGTATTGGGGGATAGGCTGGGAAACATAGGGTGCCTTCTGTGGGTGCAGGGTTTCCAACCACGCTTGGAATTATGGGATGGCCAATTATGGGTTTAGAGGATAGAAGGTTTGAAGTGTATAAGGGATTGGTGATGAAAGAGAAGAGGGTGTCTTGTGAGGTAGGTTCTCGAAATGAGAAGGATGTGAATGAGGGTACGTTATAAGTGAAGGTAGAGGTGATGACCGCCGTTTCTTCCATGGTGGGAGGTGGTGGTGGGGGTGGAGAAGGTGGTGATGGGGGGTGCTGGGGTGAGATGGGTGATGTCTGAATGAAGGTTTCAGCAGAGAGGTCAATGGTGGTGGTGGGTGTTGGAAGCAGCCAGAGGCACAGACGCCACGGAAGCATGTAAAGAAGGAGTAGGGAGCCAGGCGGATCAACCAGGCGGATCAATTTTTTAAACAAATATATTTCTTATTAATTCTCCAAACATTCAACAGTGATTGTTATCACTAATTGTAACATATGTATCATAGAAAACCCCATTTTGTAATCCAGAGCTCCATTTTGTGCAAGCCGAGGAGTCCTCGAGCTTGAGGAGCTTAGGTAGAATACTCGTACCAAATTTCGTTATTTTTAGACATCGTTTACCCTTCCAAATAGCCTCTAGGACCTATTTTTTAACTAGGCCGGTCACTAGATGTGAAACCGGTCAAAACTAGTTTAGAAACTATAAAAAGAGCTAGAGAGCTCATTTTTGGGGTTGGTTCATTGTAGCTTGTTTGAGATTAGAGTTCTTTTGAGCTTGTAAGAGTATTCTTGAGTAATAGAGCTAATTTCCCACCTTCCATTGTGTCTTGCTTGTCTCTTCATTGTGTGTGTGTATGTGTGTGTGCATCCTTGTGCTTCTCACCTTCACTCTCACATCATCTCACATTCACGATCTTCATATCACTCCTACCTCTCCCACGGATTGACAATTAAGGAGGTGAAGCTTCTTAACGTGGTTCTCACCATTGTGCTAGAGCAACACCAAATTTGGCGCCGTTGCCGGGGATCGAGTCTAGGACGAATGTGTGATGGTAAGAGTTTAGCAAGAAGTGGCGTTGGAAGGTAAAAATTTCAGTTTTTGTTGTTGTTTTTACTTAGTTTTTAGTGTTTTTCACCTTCCCCATACTCCATCTTCATCATTGCATCATCATCTCCATTTCCAAAAAAATCAAAAATTCACCATATCCCCCTATTCACCTCATTTCCCCTCATTTGTGCATGCGAGAGAGCGAGAGAGAGTTTTTGCGCTTGTATGCACTTGTGTTTTCTTGAGTTTTCTTGCAGGTACAGAGCTTCAAAGCATCAGGAAAGCTTCCAAAAGGTAAAACATGTACTTTCTGTCAGAAATTTCCGAGCAGGGCGGACCATCGCGATGGTCTGCAATTTTCGGTTTTTGAGGTAGGCGACCACACCACTAGATAGGAGATACTTGCGCATTCACGGAACCACAATTACATTCTGAAAATTCGTTATTTGGTGGACCATCGCGATTGGCTCGGACCATCGCGATTGTGTCGCACCATCGCGATAGGCTCACGCCATCGCGACGGCTCGGCCGGACCATCGCGACGGTTCACTTTTTCGGACCATCGCGACGGTTCACTTGAGCCATCGCGACGGTTCACTTGGACCATCGCGACTGTCCAGTTGACCCCGCACCATCGCGATTGGCTCATGCCATCGCCACGACAGTGCCACGTGTCTCGATAGACCATCGCGACGGTTCATTTTTTGGACCATCGCGACAGCCCAACATCGAACCATCGCGATTGGCTCAAGCCATCGCATCGCGAACCATCGCGACGGTTCACTTTTTCGGACCATCGCGACGGTCCATTTCCACGCCATCGCGATCGTTCACTTCGGGCCATCGCGACGGTTCGACCTCACGCCATCGCGATCGTTCAATTCGAGCCATCGCGACGGTTCACCTTTTCGGGCCATCGCGATTGTCCAAATCCCACGCCATCGCGACGGTTCGCTTGGACCATCGCGACGGTCCCAGACCATCGCGATTGTGCACCCCCATCGCAAATTTTGGACTCCAATTTTTGACCAATTTTGAGGGTATTTTTGAAAAATTTTTGGACCATTACACTCATAGGAGACCCCTTAGCTCATATTTGAAGGAAAACCCGATTGTCAGTTTTTACCCCCCAGGGCCTGAACGCTCATAACTTTTTCATCCGAAGTCCGTTTTTTGAGCTTAATAGCTCGTTAGAAAGCTTGCGACGAGTACTACGTGACCTCAACTGTTTTTTTCATAAAGAATACATCTATTTTTGGATAAGCTATTTTGAGGTTCACCTAGTTGGGACTAGGAAGCCAGGGGGCACACATTGAAAATTTGGGCAAAAGGGAAGGGACTTAAAAGGTGTATATACTCAAGTGTTTGATCATCTTGTGAATCGGTCTAACATTGGAATTTTCCAGGTCTAACAAGGACAATCAAAGGCGAGCAAGCAAGGTAGTGAAGACAGCAGAGCTTGGGAAGCACGGCTTCTTGGGCAACAGGGCATCAGAGCAACCAGAAAAGCCGACTCGAGGTTGGAAGATTACTCAACCCCCTCAGTCAATTTTTAGCTTAGGCTAAACGGTAGTTGTGGATTAACGACGATAGGAACGCCTCAAGTTCAAGATACCTAATTCTTTCAAGTTTAAGACTTAAAGTAAAGGTGTGTGTGACGAAAACCTAAAGAAAAGAATATAAGTCTGACGGAACGAAAACTTAAAATCATCACGAAAGTCGAATTCCTGACGCATGTATTAAGACAAGAATCCAGAGAAAATTAAAAAGAATCAAGAAAGTAATCACAAAGGACTATTGACGATCTAAGTGTGTAATTGAGTGAGCAAGGAAGAAAATTAATGAACCTTAGATCAGGAAGGCACATAGGTAAGTCGGATCGACGAAGCCTTAGATCATCAGAGGCAAGTGTAAGAACTACTGCACGATCTTGGGCTCAGCAATTGAATAATAGTTATCCCTACGAGAGCTCAGAAACTAGCGAATCAGAAATGGCGTTTAGCACAGACAGACCAGAAGGAGGATCTCATGTAGCATACCTAGAAAAGCCAGAAGGACCCTATAGAACGCAGCTAGAGTTTCTCCGAACCAACCGAATAGGTGCTCGCATCTATGAGGATGGTTTGCAAAGGCAGGTGGTGCAACTGCACAACCCTGATCAACCCATTGGATTGGAAAGACCAGTGGTGAAGTTTGAGAGAGACGCTTACATAGACAAAGAAGGAACCATGTACGTTCTAAGTACGCAGCCAAACGATACTAATGAGTTTGGCACAATTCAATTAGAGACGGAAACAAAATTTCAAGGAAAAGAACCGATAGAAGAACCTAGAACACCTAGAGGGAAATCCGTATTAACGAGAGTACTCATCCCAGAGTGGATCCCTCAAGATAACAGGAGCACCGAGTTGTTCATAAATAAAGAGACAGACGAAGCCTTTTGGAGGTACAGAAAGGAAAACCCTGGTGAGGTAGGCATCATTACAATTTATGAATTCAAGGACCCAGATACACCTGGAAAGGTTGTATACCTGGATGAGACTTCAGAAAGAGTCTTTGTGGTGCCTGAGCGCGCTAAAAACACCTACACTTGGAGAGGTGAATTGATATTCCCTCCATCTAGAACAAACATGAATGCAAATCAACAAGGGGCAGGAACATCCTCAGCCCATGGGAATCAAAGAGAAGGAAATCACGAGAGACCGGAAGTAAGCTTCAATCACCCCATAGGGAGAGATAGAACAACCACGAACACCAATAGCGCGGATAGACAAAGAGATCATGGAAGACTAGGTGGTAGAGACGATTTTCCTCTACCTAGACCACGTGAACATGCAAGAGTATTGAGGCCCACGCAATTAGTGAAATCAATGAAGAATTACTTTGATGGGACAGGAGATCCCTATGACCATGTCGCAGAATTCAAGCAAGTACTAAGAGCAGAACAAGTCGAGGACATGTTCACGCAGTACAACGCATTTGGACTAACGTTAAAGAATACCGCTTTAACTTGGTTCCAACCACTGCAACAAAGACAATTTAGAGACATCCATCACTTTTTAGAGTCATTCATCACTGAATTCTCTAAAAGTGGGGTTAGACATGACACGTCTTCGTTGATTCATAGCTTTAAACAGACCCCTCAGGAAACAGTTAGACTGGCAGGACGTAGGTTCAGACAATATGTCGAACGATGTCCAATGCAAGAGCTACCCTCACAAGCCAAACAGGTATCACTGTTCCTAGATGGCTTGTTGAGCGCTAAACTACGCTCCTATGTGTACCTAAAAGAACCCAGAACGCTAGAGGAGTGTGTAAGAATATGTATAGACATTGAGGACAACCTAGGTGACGAGTTAGAACTCTCAAAGGTCTACAAGGACTCAGATTGTTCTTCTCTAGCATCCACAAAATTGTCTAATTCGATAGAGGACCTAGCAGAAAAAGTGGCCCAAAAACTAGGAGTTTCTAGTAAACAGGTGCCCAAGCTACCCACTAATGTACGTTGTTACACTTGTGGTGGAAATCATTTGGCAAACATGTGCCCCAATGCACCTCAACCTCACGCCAACCCTAGTGGCCAATATTGCACAATTGAGAGAAGATATACGAATCATACGGCACAGGACTGCCCATACAACAAACAAACTGTGAGACAGAACTACCCGCAAGCATACCAGCAGCCAGGTAGGTATCAAGGCCAATACAATGCTCAGCCTTATTACTATAGGCCTCCCCAGAACTACCCTTACCAGGCTCAACAGAGACCTCAACCCGTCTTAGCTCAGCAGCCACCCCCACCAGCGAATGTCATCTCAGTCAAATACGCTGCTGCAGAAGAGAACCTAAGCAGGGCGTTAGTGCCTTCTTCACCCTTGATCACCGAAAGTGACCCGAACTCAAACAGTTTTGACTCTACTCATGTAACTAGTCCACCCGCTTATTACACGGAGTCACCAGAACATGTGGAGACATATCATTATGATAGTCCACCAATGGAACCTAGTTGGGAGCCAGATTATACTAATGTGATGTACGCAAACCCAAACCCACGGCCCCAACTGAGACAACAGAGACCACAGGGCCCTAGAGGACCATGCTTTAGGTGCCAAGGAGATCACTTCATTAAGGATTGTCCACATCCCCCAATAGTAAGGCAATCACAGTACTATAGCATACAGGGCTTTTGTGCCGATTGTGGCAAAGAGCACATAATCAAAGATTGTCCTAAGAACCCAGTTAACGCTTCGAATGTGACACCGATCAACGTGATAGGTATTGTAAACAACGCAGATGGACCCAACCCTACGTACGTGCCTATCCAAGCTATAACCAGAGCCCAGGCGCTCTTACAAAACCAACAGCATAATCAAGAGAAAGTAGCCGAAACTAGCGAAGTTGCAGAATCGAGTAGTAAAAAGACAAAATCTTGGAAAGATTCTAGGGAAAGAATCAAGAGAAAGTGGAGTAAAAAGATAAGTGAGTTGGAAGGAAGTCTAAGAGAATCTAGAGCCAAAATACAAGAATTGGCCTCACAAGAATTAAATCAGGAAAATCCAGCTCAGAAATCAGGATCAGTTTTAGCGGAACCCATACCGGAAGATCTAGACATGATGTTTCGTGCATATCAGGCTAGAATAAAAGAGGGACCTCAAGTCACGGAAATGAGTAAAAACTACCCTCGAGCTGATCTAGAAATTGAGAGAACTAAACTTTGCATGAAAATGGTAGAACTAG
This sequence comes from Ceratopteris richardii, assembly GCA_020310875.1. Taxonomy (NCBI): domain Eukaryota; kingdom Viridiplantae; phylum Streptophyta; class Polypodiopsida; order Polypodiales; family Pteridaceae; genus Ceratopteris; species Ceratopteris richardii. The sequence goes on from CM035415.1 coordinate 188,947,947, forward strand.
CACAAGCTTTGTTCGAAGCCTCTAAATATCTTAATTGGAATAACATGGCAAAACCTGAATTACACTTTCAAGGACTAATGGAGAGGCTAGAACACTTGATAGAAAGCAAAGAGAAAAAGGATCAGCCTAGGAATCCTATTGTCACAGAGACACAGGAAAGGAATGCACCATCCCTGTCTCAAGTACCCAATACAGAAAGTCAAGACAATTTGTCTTCCATACATAGGTACTCACACAAATTTTTGAGGGAAATCCAAGAAGAGAAATGGAGAAAGGAACAAGGAACTCATCCTCCTATTCAAGAAATAGACGACTTGCAGGAACAATTTCCCCAAGACATCCCCTCTATATATGATGAGGTAGAGGTGGAACAACTGAGTGAACCCACAGGATTTGAATCTAATTCTCTACAAGAATTACCTCAGTTCACAGGACCTTGGGAAGCAAAGTCTATTAGTATGAGAGCACCCACGATAATAGTGAGGAACGAAGAATCAGTGATCCCTAGGAACACGGAAGTGATCAAGAACACTAAAGTACAGTGTAATCTCACCCTTGAGGAATTGTTAAAGGTAAAACCAGAATTGTGGAAGCACGTAGCAAATCAATTCCCTGAGCTAGCTACCACACCCTCTCAGATAGGGTCACATAAGAAGGTACCAGAGATACCCGTGGAAAAGATTGGAGACGTAAGCGAAGGAGAGGAAGGTAACACATATCTTCCAATAACCCATCAGGGCTACACCACGAAAGCCATCTTAGATTTAGGAGCAGGAGTAGCCATCGCTACCACCGCTTTGTGGAAACGTTGGGGTAAGCCAGCACTCAGACCCACCAGGATGAAACTACAAATGGCTGATGGACACATAGAAAAACCATTAGGCTTACTAGAAGGCATATCTCTCACCACTTGTGGTGTAGAATTTGAGCATACTTTCGCCATTTGTGACTTCGCGAAAAATCATGCATATGAGATGATATTGGGACGACCATTCATGCGTCAGTTGCAAATTGTACAAGATTGGGGAACTAATTCTTTGTACTTGCAACATTTAGGAGTGACTACCAAAGTCAACCTTAAAGACTATTCACACAGAGATGTACCCCCAATACAATGGAATACCATCCATCAAACACCAGGAGAGACGGAATCCGTGCACTCATTAGAATCAGATCCTTCTTGGTTGCATGAGGATACCCATTTATGGATGTGTAAAGTAGCCAAACAAGAGGAAGAGCGATTAGAAGCAAGGACCTTAGGTGCGGAACAACATCCACGAACCCTTCAAGATCCAGCCTACGCACCTGTAGTATTCCCAGACGAAGAGTTTGAACCCCATGGTTGGGCGGAAATACTAGCAACCATGGATGTAGCCATCAATGAAGAACAATGGACACCCCACTGTGACGAGGATGGCTATGACATTTCAGTTTTCACGATAGAGCCAATCATGAGCGATGCAATCTTAGAAGAGTGTGAACCGAACACTGATGCATTTGAGGATGCAAGCGATTTTGATTTCGAATCAATTATCATGGACCCACCCTTTGCATCAGAGGAAGAATATTTCTACGAAGTAGAGACTCACACTCAGAGGCACGAGGAGATTACGAACGAGGTAAGGTTAGCCACAGAAGTGACTACCAAGAGTGAAGGCAAGAAAAGAAAGAAGAAAGAAGCCATGACAGAAAAAGAAGAATCTTTGTTTGAAGTACCCGAGAATTTCAAGAAATATGAGATCGACGATAGAAGAATCATGGTACGGATGCCTAATAGAAAAGAGAAGGACGGACAAGTATATGATAACCGAGAGAAAACCAAGAAAATAATAGTTGCCATAGAAGGAGAAGAAGAAAAATGTACATACATAGGACATGATTTGACGACTGAAGAAGAAGAAGAGTTAGTTGCCCTATTGCGCGAATATAGAGATGTTTTTGCTTGGAGTTACAAAGATTTGAAAGGAGTAGATCCAGATATATGTTCTCATAGAATCCCTATGACTCCAGATGCAAAACCGACAAAACAAAAACCTTACACGTATAATGATAATTACGCTGCGAAGATTAAAGAGGAGATAGATCGATTGATAGAAGCAGGATTCATTTACGAAATTGAGCATAACGAATGGGTATCCCCCATTGTGGTTGTGCCCAAGAAGAATGGAAAATTGCGTGTGTGTATTAACCTTAAAAAGGTTAATGCCGCCACGATTAGAGATAGTTATCCTCTTCCTATTACGGAACATCTATTGGAAAGAGTTGCGGGCAAGGAAGTTTACAGCTTTCTTGATGGATTCTCAGGCTATAACCAAGTAGCCATTGCTCCAGAAGACCAACACAAGACGGCTTTTGCCACAGAATGGGGCATATTTGCATTTCGTGTAATGCCATTTGGCTTAACAAATGCACCCGCTACTTTCCAGCGACTCATGTGTCATGTTTTTAAGGAATTCTTACGCAAGAGCTTGGAAGTTTATGTCGATGACTTATGTGCACATTCAAATGTAAGACAGACACATATCCCCGAGTTACGACGAATATTTGACAAATGTCGAGAATATCAGGTTTGTTTGAACCCAGAAAAATGCGTTTTCATGGTCAGACAAGGCAAAATTCTAGGACACATTGTGTCAAAAAATGGAATCTCTACGGATGAGGAAAAAGTGAAGGTAATTGCAGAATTACCAAGACCAACTAATGTGAAAGAGGTACAGGCATTTATGGGCCATTGCGGTTATTATAGGAGATTCATACACATGTATGCAATCATAGCCAAGCCTTTGTACTCTCTTTTGACCAATTTTGAGTGGACAGATGAATGTGAAAATTCATTCAATGAACTTAAACGACGTTTGTGCTCAGCACCTATATTGACTACCCCAGATTGGAGTAAGCCATTCCATGTACATGTGGATGCATCCAATTACGCCATAGGATGTGTGTTAGCACAACCCACGAGTGAAGGGAACGTAGATCTCCCCATAGCTTACGCTAGCAGACAATTGAACGCAGCAGAAAGAAATTACACCACGACGGAACGAGAAGGATTAGGGATGATCTACGCGGTAAAGAAGTTTAGGCACTACTTGTTGGCCAACAAATTCAAGTTCTTTACAGATCATCAAGCCCTATTATACTTAGTTAACAAACCGTGTAACACAGAACGATTGATACGTTGGTTTCTATTACTCATGGAGTATGATTTTGAAGTGGTAGTTAGGAAAGGAAAGACGCATCTTAGAGCCGACCACCTTTCAAGATTAACCTCAGGAGAAGCCCCTCAAGGAGTAGCGGATGAATTACCAGATGCATACTTGTTTAACCTTGAGATAGCACCAGAATGGGCTAAGCCATTAGTCCCTATTCTAACATACGGACCCAAGAGTCCTAGGATAAAGATCAGAGAAGGAGAGATTACCAAGTCTCAGAGGTACCAAATAATGGCAGGAAGCATATACAAACAGGATAATCAAAAGATTCTTGCTTGTTGTGTAGATGACTCAGAACATGCGAATTGGTTGCAATTAGCACACATAGGTGCACTAAAGCAACATCATTCAAAACATAGAACACTACAAACTCTGCAAAGACTAGGAGTGTATTGGCCTACGATGGAAGCAGATGTCTACAAGTTGTGTAAGGAATGCCATGTTTGTTGTGAAAGACCACCAGTAGAGCATGCTACATTGTATCACGTGTCTCTCACACCAGACTGGAGTGAACCTTTGGTGACCTACTTGAGGACGAACACATTCCCTCAAGGAATGACCTTAGCTCGACAACGCAGTCTAGAGCAGGAAGCTCAAGACTATTCACTTATTGGCGATAATCTATACAAAAGAGGACGAGATGGATATTTGAGACAGTGCGTTCATGAAAGCGATTATCTGAGCATACTAGAGACTGCACACCAAGGTGTTGCAGGAGGTCATTTTGGACCAGATAGGATAATCAAAGCCATCCTCTTTGCAGGATTATGGTGGCCCACTCTTCACATGGATGCACATACCTATGTAAAGAGATGTGACGTGTGCCAAAGAACTCAGTTTCCTACTCGCAGAGATGAAATGCCATTGAAACCCATGATGGGCGGACGTGCATTCTCTAAGTGGGGTATAGACTTTGTAGGACCCATCAACCCCCCTGCAAAAGGTACACATGCGGAATACATTATTGTTGCCACAGATTATCTTACGAAATGGGTAGAGGCAAAAGCCACAAAAAAGAATGATGCACACACGACTGCAAAATTCTTATTTGAAAATGTCTTTACAAGATATGGATTGCCTATAGAGTTAGTGAGCGATCGAGGCACTCACTTTCTAAACCAAGTCATTGAATATTTGTTACAGGATTTTATGGTGATTCACAAGAAATCTGCACCATATCATCCTCAGGCCAATGGTCAAGCTGAAAGTACTAACAAGATACTTTGTACTGTACTGACGAAACTAGTGAACAACAAACGTTCAGATTGGGACAAACAGCTACACCACGCTGTTTGGGCATATCGAGTGGCCTACAAGACCGTACTCAATGCAACTCCCTTTCAGATGGTTTTTGGTCAGAATGCAGTGCTCCCTCTCGACTTCTTGATACCGACCCTTAAGGTTGCACAAGAACATCAGTGGACCGGCCATGAATTATCAGCGAGAATAATGGACTTGGAACGATTAGGAGAAACAAGGCTGAGGGCAGCAGCAGGAATATACGCAGCAAAGAAGCGACAGAAAGCATATTTTGATGCACATGTGAAAGATAAAGGCCTAAAAGAAGGAGATTTAGTTCTAGTGTATACGCTGAAACAGCACGCACGGAAGTTAGAAAAGCGAGGTTATGGACCTATGATCATTAACAGACTTTCGACTAGTGGAGCAGTACAGTTAGCCACCTTAGAAGGAGATATAACGCCTAATTACATTAGTGGCTGTAGAGTCAAGCTATATCAAGAACCTCTTACTGAGGATATGCTTAGACGACTCACGTTGGCAAAGAAGCGTAAGGAGGAAGAAAATAGAATACGAGCGGAAGCTCAGGCAGAAGCCATAGAACGCATTAAGCGCATGAAGCTAAGAAGACAAGGACTAGGGAGAGAACATTATAACCATCTGGAAACATCACCCAGATATCCCATGGCCGTGTGTCAAGTAAAGTCAACCACCCATCCTAGCATAGTGGATAGGAGACCATTCGTTACAGTTAGGCTAGAGCACGGTAACCATAGCCAAAACCTCAGGGCTTTGATTGACTCAGGTGCTGCAACTAGTGCGATTAGATGGTCCCACTATAAGGATTCAGGAATAGAAATGCGGCCAATTGAGGCATATCTCATAGGCCTAGGAGGCATGGAAACCCCTTGCATGGGTGAGGTGGACCTTCCTATCCTCATTAAGGATTTGACGATGACAGCGAAGCTACTAGTGTGCCATGATGACGACCTGATAGAACCCCTAATCCTTGGCCAAGATTGGCTATACGATCACTCAGTGGACCTAAATCTTAGACAAGGCTCCTTACAGATTGGAACCTTAGAGCAGAAGCGAGTGATACCGCTTGACTTCCCTAACGGCATTCCGCTTGACGGTTGTGACCCTAGACCCTATGAAACGCATGCGACGGAAGACAGGAAGATTTTTGGGCAGACCAGTCACGTTACGTCTACACCAACCCACTCGGGCTTGGCTATAGACAGTTGTCAATCAGAAGGACGACAGGAGATCTTCCCTGGGACTTCCTGCAAACTAGAAGAGACAGTTACCCAACCGCAAGGGCAGAAGGGCACAATCAGAGGTCAGGTGGGTTGCATCATCGGCCAAATGGGCACGACACCCTGCGGTGCTCATCCTTCCAAACTTGTTGCGGACTGGCCTAGATTAAAGTTAAATAAGGCATCACTTCCTAATGGGCAGGTCACGCAAGTGTTGGATCTCCCTTCTTTTCCAAAGAGTGTCCATCCGACCTCTCAACCCCAGCAACAACTGAGTCAATCACGACAAAGGAACCCAGACCGACGGCAGTATCAGAGGAAACAACAAGGAAAGCAGTTTAGGCCACCCAAAGGCAGCGGCACCAGACAAATATGGGTGCCAAAAGGACAAAAAGCACCAAAGAACTCCAGCCAAGCAGAAATCGACAAAAAAAAGGCGGAACAGAAACAGAATCGATATCCACCATCCCCTCGACCTTCTTCTACAGGACCGCGCATTCGACAAATGTGGATCGCCAAGAAGTACCTTACCCATAGATCTACGCCCACGCAGATTTGGGTGCCCAAACTATGTATCATAGCTCAACCCATAAGCCATGTAATATATAACCCCCACAACTCATTTCATCCCTCGATACCACCACACCTGACACCACCTTTTGCCCCTCAGCAGAAACCCACCACCCACCCCAAGATCCCTAGGAAACGGATACCGAAACGTGTCCAACCGTCTCCCCCTAACCCCATGTCTGATAAAACCACCCCCCCGACTAACATACAACCTTGTACTAAATCACTAACCTTTAAACCTTGTATAAATTCACCCACCATCATCACACATCACTCGTAATCTCATCTCATCAAGAAATGTATGCATGATCTGAAATGTATAGGTGTCTAGAGACCTGCACTAGTGCTGCAAGAAACATTGCATCCATCACATCACAGCACTTGGCTACACGGGTTACGCATCAGTTATGGAAAGGGATTGCGGTCTCACTTTAATGGGATCATAATTAATTTCCATGCTAATGTGTTAATCTTTTGTAGCAGATCTTTCTCATTAGCGCATCAGCCACCATGCAAACCGACGAAGGAACATCAGGAGCAGGCCCTAGTGTAGCGGCTGTGCCCCTCAACGTGCTACGAGCAGAGTCCCACCCGACTGCTCCACCGCTGGAATTTCAGGGATTTCCAGGACCCATGCCTATCGACAACCCACCCATGGGCTACACCGAGAAGATACACAGGAACTCTCATTGGTTTCAGGGCCTTGCAGGACCCCTTGCGGACGCGGACTTTATATTTGAATCCTCTCTGACATTTGATGACCGCACATGGGGAAAATACCAGTTTTTCTCTAGAGAGTTCGAAGCCCTACAGAGCACCCAGGATTTAACTCATGTTTGGGCCAGAGCAGGCTTCACAGAGTATTTCAGTGATCCTCTGCCCAAACCGGATTTTTACAGGTGCTATTACTTAATCACTACCCTGCTGGCATCAGAGAATAAGGACATCCCAGGAACCTTCATATTGCCTACTCTAGTGGATGATCCACCTTACAAGAGATTTTATCTCTCTAAGGACTTAATCAGAGCAGCCATCAAGATTCATGGCACCCACACACCCACAGATCGAGAGAGATTAATTCCAGAACCGATGAAACGTGGGGATGTCACTAAGTGGGAGGAGATTTCGGCCATTACACCTGAGCTGTCAAAGCCACTAAGGATATGCATGCAACATTTCGCATTCCCAGCTCAGGACAGATTTACCATGCCCCATAAACGAATCTGGTTCGGATTGTATTTGGCATGTACGGGACCTCAAACAGTTGATCTGGCAAGCTGGATCATAGATCAAATGTATCTGGCACAGCACAGATGGGAGCGCAAGAAGGTGCTTAACGGATGTTGTGCGCTCACTAGAATTGTGTATATGTGTTTGGCTTATGACTTGCCCATCGAGCGTGCATTAACAGGAGAGGAATTGAAGGCATTCAAGGGCACAACGAAGAAAGCCAGGAAGCCCAGTAGGACACGGGCAGGTAAGCGCATGCGAGGCACCATCCCTTGCCTTCAAGTGCCAGAGTCGCCATCACCACAACCCTCTCCAGAGCGACCACAGACAGAAGCTGCTCCCACTGTACAACCTATTCGCATACGGTTGTCCAGACCAGTGGTTACGGAGGCCACCACTAGTACCGCTGCACCTCAGGCAGCTGCCACCGCAGAACCCACCACCACAACAGCAGAAGCTCCCACCACTATTGGTGTGGAAGCGTTTTCTTTCCCGATACCACATATGGAGGCCGACCCCATAAACACGACATTTGATTTTGAGATGCCTGATGCATTCTCAAATGAATTCCAGTATTCAGAAGCACAGCTGTTCTCACAGGAATATGAACGTCCCAGCTACCCTACCACGCCGCGAGATTTGCCACAGGGACAAGCTGTGTCGAGCTCTGAAGAAGAGAGAACCGAAACAGACAACGAGGAAGGCGACGATGAAGCCAGCCAGGGCTCACATGACGGACAGACAGAGGGCCAAGGCCAACAAACCGACACACACGGCGACACCAGCACATATGAAGATGAGACTTTCGAAGCCGCAGCATACACACTGGCTATAAAGAAATTATATCGTACCATGGAGAAAGTCTGGGCACGAAAGAAGTTAACTGAAGAGGAGAGCCAGGCATTAATTGAACAGGAACTCATCTCCGGAGGATTCGAAGACGCATACATCAGAGGGTTCAGAGAGTTAGTCAAATCAGTAGGCTCCCATGAAGCACTCAGGTTTTTACAAAGAAAGCAACTACCACAGTTCGACCCCCGTCGAGTGCGACTACTTTCAAAACCCGGGGAGTATATTCGTGTACCAACAGGAGCTCCATCTTCAGCACAAGCCAGGGAGGCACGCCTCGCCCCTGAAAGTTCAATGACCGCAGAACCCATCCTCGTAGATTCCCCACCCCGTACTACCCTTGTACAGACCACTACTATCCTCGAAATAACATCCACCCCTTCTACTCCTCTCTCACCTCATCTTTCACCAACCCATCCTGTATCCCCCGCACACCCACCTGCTTCCCCCACATCCACACCTGTACAAAGCAACATAGCCACAACCTTTTCCTTACCCATTCATACCACCATGCCCACACCCAACCCTCCGCATCCATATGTTAACCCCTTCACCCCTTCATCCTTCCCAGCGTTTCCCCCACCTCTAAGACCCCCATTCCCCTTCCTAACTCCACTAACCTTCTCACCAGTCTCACCTCCCCAACCTACCATAACTCCTATTTCCCCATTTCACCAAGCTGCTCCAACCGTTCCCCCTGTAAACTACACTGCATTTGTAAATCCCGTATTCACACCTACACAACCACCCACAATCACACCACTTTTCACAGTCACAACACTAAACACGTCCAATGGTATGGACATATCACCATCCACCTCACCACCACCCACTCCACTCACAACACCCTCATATTTAGGCACGTCACAATTTTCCACAATCACCACTGCATCCACTGTCCCAACCCCATTTCCCATTCCCACTGCATCTACTCCCACTGCATCCTCATTTAGCACTTCACTACTACTATCGCCCACCATAGACACCGCATTTCAACACATGTTCACATGCATGACGCAAGTCCGCGATGAGTTTGCATCACTCGGCACCAGTTATCAACAGCTGCAGAAGACGACGAATGAACTACAAACGCAGCTTAATTCGTTATCAATTGAGAACGCCTCACTGAACAGCCGGTACCAAGATTTACGAGAGACCTATCACAAATTAGAACTAGAAAGTGAGGAGAAAACCAAAGAGGCCACCGCGGATTTGGATAACCTACTTCGAGCCCAGACCGTCCGCAATGCAACGCTTACTAGAAATATGGGCTTACTAAGAAGACACTTAGCCGCAGCAAAAGAGGAGAACCAGAGACTCCAAGAGCAGAATAGAGAGAACTTGGAAGCGGCTTTGGACCATCCAGACCAACCCTTAAGTCCGAGCAGATTCAAGGCAATCCCATCTGAATCGATGCGGATGTTGCTAGATGATCATGTGCGATTGCTCGAGGACTATGATCGTATGAACGAAGAACATCAAAAGTTAAAGGAAGATCACAAACTGCTACAGCTCAGAGAACCAGCAACACAACAAGTACACGTAGCAGCAGAATTACCAGCGCCTACGGACCCTGCCCCTGAAATTTTAGAGGAACTCAACGCACTCCGGGCCCAGGTAACAAATCTTGAATCTAGAATTGCAGTCTATGAAGCACCACCAAGGCCAGACTCCCCACCTGAGCTACCAGCTGAGGAAGAAACCGTCACTATCCCGGTGGAGGAGACATTTGAAGAGGCATACGAACCGATACCCATCCCAGGCGGACGTGTCACGGCCGAAGGCCAGATGACCTATGAATTACCTACCCCCGCGTGGATGAAGACAGTGGAAGAACTCGGAACGACACACTCGGCCAGAGTAGAGGCACAGCTACATGCCATGGCCATAATTGAAGAGAAAATTTTACAGTCACCATTCTTTGCTCAATTGGCCCCGCGACGATACATATCTGGGCATGAGCTCCAATATAAACCGTACTTCATGTTAATGGCTGAATACCAGTTAGCCATAGAGAAAGAAACAGGTATGAAACCCACGCATGCCACTCAATTCGAGCCAGAGGACTTGCCACCAAGGGCGCAGAGAGGTGAAATCCTTCAACCAGACTGGCGCAGAGATTTATTGCAAAACTATCCCGAGATGATGAGCACATGGGTAAAAGCGCCGCTGCACTTAAAATTTAATCCGTGCTGGGGACCAGTCCCACGACGCCGCTCTTGGACTGCCTTCGCTATTAAGCTACAAAACAATAAGCAGTGCCAAGACTGGTTGAACTATCCCTATTTCAAGCCACCAAACGAGTTACCCACAGTAGGCTACATGATGGCGACGATCCGCCACTGGCTCCCTAGGTTAAAGCATATGGATGATATTGCCGCGCACATGACTGTCAAAATCTTTGACATGATGCAGATGGTCTTTAAAGTCTTCCGACGCATCAAGGCTCCCCATGTAAACACCCCGGGCTTTGAGCATGGCAACTTTGATTTAGTCTATGATATGAGCACAACGCCATCGCTACGGGTGTGTTACGCCTGGCACTGCAGGATCAAGTATCTACCGGCATGTTACAAGCAGACATTCGAAGAAATGTTCACCACCGGCTTTTGGGAGTACCATTCAGAGGTATTTATAAGCAGGCCCACACACTTATTGCAATTATTCGCCTGTGAACGAATGGTGTACTCCACACATTATCAGCTCCCACCACCAGACGAGCCACAACCTATCGACTGGGAGAAACTCGAGGCTGATCTAGCCCGAGGTATTCGTATATCAGAGCACACCCTCGCTCAAGACCTCCTACAGAATTACATCCGGCAGACCTCACAACAAGGTTCTGTCAGGGACGACAGAAGCGAGAGGGAGGGGGGTGTTGGAAGCAGCCAGAGGCACAGACGCCACGGAAGCATGTAAAGAAGGAGTAGGGAGCCAGGTGGATCAACCAGGCGGATCAATTTTTTAAACAAATATATTTCTTATTAATTCTCCAAACATTCAACAGTGATTGTTATCACTAATTGTAACATATGTATCATAGAAAACCCCATTTTGTAATCCAGAGCTCCATTTTGTGCAAGCGGAGGAGTCCTCGAGCTTGAGGAGCTTAGGTAGAATACTCGTACCAAATTTCGTTATTTTTAGACATCGTTTACCCTTCCAAATAGCCTCTAGGACCTATTTTTTAACTAGGCCAGTCACTAGATGTGAAACCGGTCAAAACTAGTCTAGAAACTATAAAAAGAGCTAGAGAGCTCATTTTTGGGGTTGGTTCATTGTAGCTTGTTTGAGATTAGAGTTCTTTTGAGCTTGTAAGAGTATTCTTGAGTAATAGAGCTAATTTCCCACCTTCCATTGTGTCTTGCTTGTCTCTTCATTGTGTGTGTGTATGTGTGTGTGCATCCTTGTGCTTCTCACCTTCACTCTCACATCATCTCACATTCACGATCTTCATATCACTCCTACCTCTCCCACGGATTGACAATTAAGGAGGTGAAGCTTCTTAACGTGGTTCTCACCATTGTGCTAGAGCAACAGTGGGGGTAGCTGTGGTTTCAATGGTTACTTCTTGTTCTCTGATGGCCATCCTGATAGTCTTACCTGCTTGTGGTAATGTGTCAACTCTGCGTTTGTCATACCTCACGGACTGGCGGACTGCAGTGTGGACAGCCTCCAAAACTCCTAAAGATTCTGACACTAATTTGAGGGTGTCAATGAAATGTTGGTCCACCCCATCATCAGATAAATGATTTGAGTCAGAGTGCAACATCCATATAAAACATGCTTTCGCGGCCATCGTTTGTGGGCTAGGTGTATCTGATCAATTATCCAGTGGGGTAAGTTGATGGTGAGGCTCTGTGTCTCTGCCAGATACAAACTAAACCATATCTTTTTGGGTGGCATGGTGAATCTATCTTGGGCAGGAAAAGCAAAGTGTTGCATGCACATGCGGAGGTGTATTGCAATATTAGGCATCATGGACACCATGTCCTTGAGTTTAGTGAGGGTTCAATTCTTCATGTAATCAGGCACGAGGGTCTCCTTTTCTATTGGAATATGCATTCCTCGCATGTCTAGGGCCTCTCTCACAGTTGTTTGAGAGCCTAAATCTTTTGAGCTCATTTCCTTTTGTGAGAGATGGGAGCACAAATGAGCTTGCACCTTTTGGGGTCTTGCTTGGAGTTAAGGTATTGATGAGATAGTAGCATCGCATGAAGTCAGGCTTTGGGAGCCGAGCACTGAAGTAGGCATCCAATCCTGCCTTCTCCCACACCGGACGTAGACCTTCTACATTTTGTAACTTCTCGAATTCCCTTGTAAAGAAATGGTATTTACCTTGCTTCCCATTGAATTCCAACTCTGATTCCCATAAGTATGATCCCTCTCCCAAGGGTCCTGCAACTTCATTAAACCAGTGGGAAGCTTTTCCTACAGGCATGGTATGGCCACTGGGGGGGTCCGCTACTGGTATGATTTTGATGGCCTGCAACTCTTTTGGTCTTTCATATGTCTCAGGCAAAATGGGTAAACTATCTAAATCCACCACTTGCTGGCTCGTTCCTGCTTGAGAGCTTGTTCCTGTAGCCTCAGCCATGTTGAAAAATTCGCAGCCGGTTCTGTGAGAATATATGAATAAATGTTAACATTGCAATGGACACAAAAAATGGCACTGTGTCCCCGTTACAACATTAACATGAGCTTTTAGTGATAAGTCAGTTAGTTAGTGAGTGTGCGGTGCTTGTGTGTGTAGTTAGGAATTGGGTAGACCTAGGAGATAAGTGGAATGATGTAGTGGGAGATTGATGTAGTTAGTAGGTGGGCATGGATGTTCACCTAGGGTCTGAGGGTTTATTACAAGTTTTAGGCTACCAAACACAGTGGATGGGTTTTGATCTTGATTTTGTGGAGACTCTGGAGAGTTTGATAGGAGTATCTACTTGAAAATGAGGCTTTTTAGGGACCCATTTACAAGTGATTCTACTTGTGCTCATGGAAGAATATGTGTCCGCATGTGATGCATAAGAATTGGCATCTGATGTTCGAGTGAGTGAAACATGTTGTACCGGGTGTGGCCTCGGCGTAGCTATTTGAACCCGCAAGCAAGCCTTAGGCACCCAGATTTGTCGTGAGTGTGGGCTGGCCTTCATTGACTTCTTGGGTACCCAAATAGACTTTACTTTCGCAGAAGAATTTATGAAAGACTTCTTATTAGTGTCGTGTCGTTGATTACTAATAAGAGGTTTTGGCCGTGGGGTTGGCATGGTCGCAACAGGGTGTTTGCCTTTCCGCACCCACACTTGTTTCAACGGCAGAGACATTTTGCTTCGCACGTGTTTCTGGCCTCCGGTATAAGTAGTACTCTGCTCCTTCTGTATTTGACCTGCTGTTGGTTTCTGTGTCCCTTTGGCCTTTGGAAAAGAAGGGAGTGCCGTCGTATCCTTGACTCCGTTGTTGAGACAATCCTCTTTCTACATCATACAATTTTGGACAAGAACAGCATTGTCAACTTCATGTGTGCCCCTGGAAGGACCAAGAGTTCGTGCCTTACCTAGTTCCTTGAGTGCCTCATTTTCCAATTCAACTGTAATTCGACTATGATTTACCCATACCTGAAGAAGTCCACTTCTTAGGTTTAGGTGGACTACATGATCATAAATCCAGTCGTGACCCAAGACAAGAGGCTCAGTGAGGTCCTCATCTTGACACACTAGTACTTTGACTGTCATTGCTTTGTCTTGAATATAGAGGGGAAGTTCCACCTCGCCCATGCAAGGGGTTTCCACACCTCCCAATCCTATGAGATATGCTTCTATAGTATTGACGGTTAATTTCAACTTATGACAGTACGCAAATTTAACAGCACTAGTGGCTGCACCTGAGTCAATCAAGGCTCTTACAGCCCTTGCACCCTTTCCTTGTCCTATCTCTAAGGTTATAAAAGGACGTCGATCAATTATCCTATGAGAGCTGATACCTGAAACTTCACACATAGCCACATGATATCCTTGATCTGCATATGCATCTGTCCTAGGTTGCTCTCTACCTTGTCTTCTTAACTTCATTCTCCGGATGTGTTCCAATGCTTCTGCTTGAGCTTCTTCGCGAATTTGTTTTTCTTCTTCTTTGTGTTTCTTAGCAGTGTTGAGTCGACTTAGCATCTCTTCCGTCAGAGGCTCCTAATATAACTTGACTCTGCATCCGCTAATGTAGCTCGAGAGAACATCACCCTCTAAAGTGGCTAGTTGTACTGCTCCACTTGTGGAGATCCTATTTATGATCATAGGTCCGTAGCCTCTCTTTTCTAGCTTCCTTGCGTGTTGTTTCAATGTGTAGACTAAAACTAGATCTCCTGCTTTCAAGCCCTTATCCTTCACATGGGCATCAAAGTATGCCTTCTGTCTCTTCTTAGCTGCATATATCCCTGCCGCTGCTCTCAGTCTTGTTTCTCCTAATCGTTCAAGGTCAAAAAGTCTAGAGGAGAGTTCATGACCCGTCCATTCGTGCTCTTGTGCTACCTTCAATGTAGGTATTAAGAAGTCCAATGGTAGCACTGCATTTTGGCCAAACACCATCTGAAAGGGGGTGGCTTGGAGTACCGTTTTGTAGGCGACTCCGTATGCCCAAACAGCATGGTGTAGTTGTTTGTCCCAATCAGAGCGTTTATTATTCACTAATTTGGTCAACACATTGCATAGAATCTTGTTTGTGCTTTCGGCTTGCCCATTAGCTTGTGGGTGGTAGGGGGCAGACTTCTTATGAACTACCAAGAATTCTTGGAGCAGATTTTCAATCACTTCATTCAAGAAGTGAGTGCCCCTATCACTTACTAGCTCTATAGGTAGCCCGTATCTTGTGAATACATTCTCAAACAAGAATTTAGCAGTTGTCTAAGCATCGTTCTTTGTCGTAGCTTTTACCTCTACCCATTTGGTTAGATAGTCCGTGGCAACAATGATATACTCAGCATGGGAACCCTTAGCTGGGGGATTAATAGGACCTACAAAGTCTATTCCCCACTTAGAGAATGCACGTCCACCCATCATAGGTTTCAGTGGCATCTCATCTTTGCGTATATGATACTGAGTTCTCTGACACACATCACACCATTTCACATAGGTATGTGCATCCATGTGAAGGGTTGGCCACCAGAAGCCTACAAATCGTATTGCCTTGATCACCCGATCTGGTCCAAAGTGTCCTACTGCTACACCTTGGTGAGCAGTTTCCAAGATCTTTAGATATTCACTCTCATGAACACAAAGTCTCAGGTAACCATCTTTACCACGTTTGTATAGATTATCACCAATGAGTGAGTAATCTAGGGCTTCTTGTTCTAGACTTCTTTGCCTCGTCATAGTCATGTCTGGAGGGAATATTTTCGTCCTCAAGAAGGATACTAATGGTTCACTCCAATCTGGCACTATGGATACTTGATAAAGAGTGGCATGTTCCACAGGTGGTTTAGTGTAGCAGATTGGGCATTCCTTGCACAACTTTTGGACATCAGCTTCCATAGTCGGCCAATGCACTCCGAGTCTCTTTAGTGTCTGTAGGGTTCGTTGTTTTGAGTAGTGTTGCTCTAATGCACCCACATGTGCTAATTGCAACCATTTAGCGTACTCGTCCTCTTCTACACAACACGCCAAGATCCCTTGATCCATGTGCTTGTACATACTTCCTGCCATGATGTGATACTTTTGGGCTTTTACTACCTCTCTATCCTGTATGTTTATTACTGGATGGTTAGGCCCGTATGTCAATACTGGCACTAATGGCTTAGCCCACTGCGGCACCACTTCCAAATTAAACAAGTAAGCATCAGGAAGGTCATCTGACACTCCTTGTGGGGCTTCTCCACATGTGAGCCTAGAGAGATGGTATGCTCTCAAGTGAGTCTTCCCTTTCCTCACCACTACCTCAAAGTCATATTCCATTAGTAAGAGAAACCATCTTACTAATCTACCTGTGTTGCAAGGTTTGTTTACCAAGTACAACAGTGCTTGATGATCAGTAAAAAGTTTAAACTTATTTGCAAGCAAGTAATGTCTAAACTTTTTAACCGCATATACCATGCCTAGTCCTTCTCTCTTAGTAGTGGTATAATTTCGTTCAGCTGCATTCATTTGTCTACTAGCATAGGCGATTGGAAGATCCATATTACCTTCACCAGTAGGTTGCGCGAGTACACACCCAATAGCATAATTGGATGCATCCACATGAACATGGAAAGGCTTATTCCAATCTGGTGTGGTTAAGATTGGTGCTGAACATAATCGCCATTTAAGCTCATTGAAGGAATTCTCACATTCATTAGTCCACTCAAAGTTAGTCAGAAGTCCGTACATGGGCTTTGCAATGACAGCATACATGTGAATGAACCGGCGGTAGTAACCACAATGCCCCATGAAAGCCTGTACTTCCTTGACGTTCTTTGGCCTAGGTAACTCGGCTATGGCTCTCACTTTCTCTTCATCAGTGGATATGCCATTCTTTGACACTATGTGTCCTAGAATCTTGCCTTGCCTGACCATAAAAACGCACTTTTCTGGGTTTAGGCAGACTTGATATTCTCTACATTTGTCAAAGATTTGTCTGAGTTCAGGAATATGGGTTTGTCTGATGTTGGAATGAGCACAATGATCATCAACATAGACTTCTAAGCTCTTCCTCAGGAACTCTTTAAATACATGGCACATCAGCCTCTGGAAGGTTGTTGGTGCATTGGTAAGCACAAATGGCATTACTCTAAAGGCAAATATGCCCCATTCAGTGGCAAATGCCGTCTTATGCTGATCTTCCGGAGCTATGGCTACTTGATTGTAGCCCGAAAATCCATCAAGGAAGCTGTACACTTCCTTGCCAGCTACTCTTTCTAAGAGATGCTTTGTGATAGGAAGCGGATAGTTATCTCGAATTGTGGCTACATTAACCTTCTTCAAGTTAATGCATGCACGCAGCTTTCCATTTTTCTTGGGCACCACTACGATGGGGGATACCCACTCAGTGTGCTCAATTTCATAGATAAATCCATCTTCAACCAGTCTATCTATCTCCTCTTTGATCTTGGCAGCATAATTATCATTATATGTATATGGCTTTTGCTTAGAGGGTTTGGCATCTGAGGTCATGGGGATAGTGTGTGAGCATATGTCAGGGTCCACTCCTTTCAAATCCTTGTAAATCCAAGAGAATACATCTCTGTATTCTCTTAGCAAGGCTATTAGCTCTTGTTCTTCCACTTCTGTCAGGTCATGGCCTATGTACGTGCATCTTTCTTCTCCCTCTTCGATGGCTACAACCACTTTCTTCGTGGTTTCTTTGTTATCATAGGCCTCCCCCGATTGCGCCTCTCGTTTAGGCATTCTAATCATGACTCTCTTGTCATCTATCTCATACTTCTTAAAATTTTCCAGGACCTCAAACAAAGATTCTTCCTCTTCTGGTGTGACTTCTTTCTTCTTCCTTTTCTTTCCTTCTTCCTTAGGGGTTACATGTGTGTCTAGCCTTACATCATTTGTAAGCTCTCCGTGCCTCTGGGGTTGAAATTCTACTTCATAGAAGTATTCTTCATATGATGCAAAAGGTGGGTCCATAATGATGGACTCTAGATCGGAGTCACTCGCATCTCAAATGCATCAGGGCTAGGTTTGCATTCTTCTAACACTGCCTCTCCCATGATTGGCTCTATGGAGAAAACTGAAATGTCATAGCCATCCTCATCACAGTGGGGTGTCCATTGTTCCTCATTGATGGCTACATCCATTATTGCTAAGATTTCTGCCCAACCGTGGGGTTTGAATTCTTCGTCAGGAAAGACTACAGGCGCATAGGCTGGGTCTTGAATTGATCTATGTGTTTCTTTTGCACCTATCTCTCTGGCTTCTTCTCTCTTCTCTTCTTCTACTGCTACTTTGCACATCCATAAGTGGGTGTCTTCATGCATCCATGAGGATCTTGACCCTATGGAATGCACCGATTCTGTATCATCTTTGGCTCTATGGATGGGATTCCATTGGATAGGAGGGACATCTCTATGAGAGTAATCTTTGAGATTCACTTTGGTCGTAACACCTAAGTGTTGCAGGTACAAAGAATTGGTTCCCCAATCCTGTACCACTTGCAACTGTCGCATAAAGGGTCTTCCCAAAATCATCTCATAGGCATGATTTTTGCTAAAATCACATATAGCAAATGTATGCTCGAACTCAACACCACAGGTGTTGAGAGTTATTCCTTCTAACAGCCCTAGGGGTCTCTCTATGTAACCATCGGCATTTGCAATTTCATCCTTGTGGGCCTGAGTGCTGGCTTGGCCCAACGCTTCCATAGGGAAGTGGTAGCAATTGCAACACCTGCGCCTGAGTCTAGAATGGCCTTGGTGGTGTATCCTTGATGGGTGATAGGAAGATATGTGTTTCCCTCTTTGCCCTCACTCATGTCTCCTATCTTGTCCAATGGTATTTCTGGCATTGTTCTCTGGGATCCTACCTGGGAACGAGGTTTTGTTATCTCTGGTACTTGTTTGGCTACATGTTTCCATAGCTCTATCCTTACTTTGAGTAGCTCTTCTAAGGTGAGGTTGCATTGTACTTTAGTGTTTTTCACTACCTCTGTGTTCCTAGGTATGATTGAGTCCTCATTTTGGACCATGACCGTGGGTGCTCTCATACAAGTAGACTTAGCTTCCCATGGCCCTGTGAAGTGGGGTAATTCTTGTAGAGAGTTAGACTCAAAGTCTAATCTTTCCTAGGATTGGGTGCTCTCTTGCTCCTCATAAATGGATGGGATGTCTTGTGGGAATTGGTCGTGGGCATCATCCACAAGTTCAATGGGAGGAGGGGCTTCACTTTCTTTCGCCCATTTGTCTTCTTGAATCTCTCATAGGAATTCTGGTGTGAACCGATTCATGGAGGATGATGTGTATGGCTCCGTAGAGTTAGGCACATAGGCTTCCTGGGCAGGAAGACCTGCTCTTTCACTTGCCTTGTCCTTATGTTGAGAGGCGGGTTCCTTTTCTAATTGTGCAATTAGCCTCTCTATTCTTTCTAACAGTCCTTCAAAGTGCAGCTGCATCTTAGCTGAACTAGATATGTTAAAGAGGTGGCTGGCTTCAAACATGGTTTGAGCCAACTCCACCATCTTAGCACAAATTTTGGTTCATTCAAGCTCTAATTCTGCTCTAGGGTAGCACTTTCCATGATCAATTACGTTTGGCCCATCTTGAATTCTGGCCTGATATGCTTTAAGCATCATGTTTAGGTCCTCGGGAGTGGGATCTGCTAGGACTGATCCTACTCTAGGGGGTGATGGGATTAGGTGAGGCGGGTTGGAAGGTGGCGGTTCGGATGGAGATGGGAATGGTGGAGGTGATGGAGGTGGGGCAGTGTGAGAGGGAGCTTGAGCTGTGAGTTCGGTTATCCTGGCTTTAGTTTCTCTTAGGCTTTCCTCAAGTTCACTCATTTCATTTTCCCATTGTCTTTTCATTCTTTCACGACTATCTCTCCAAGCTCTAGTCCTCTTCTTGGTTATGCTCTCAGTTTCACTACCCTCTAGGCTCTTTTCCTGGCTTACCCCTTGGTTTTGCTGCAATGCTTGAGCTCTAGTGACTACCTGTACGGGTGCAGTGGAAGTGACACTTCCTGTGGAATCTACCACTAACCCAATAACGTTAATAGGAGTGATTTTTGGCATATTATTAGGATTCTTAGGGCAGTCTCGTAAGAGATGCTCCTTTCCACACTCTTGGCAAAAGCCCTGGATCGTCACTGATTGGGTTTGGGTAGGTGCAGGCATGGGGCAATCACGAATGAGGTGATCTCCCTGACATCTGTAGCATGGTCCTCTAGGGAATGGGGGTCTTACTTGTCTAGGTTGAGGTCTAGGGTTGGGGTTTGCATACATGACGTTTGTGTAATCTGACTCCCAACTAGGTTCATTTGGCTCTTCACTATAGTAGGACTCACCATGTTCAGGAGACTGCATGTAGTAGGCCTGGGGGCTATCAACATGTGTAGAATCAAAACTATGGTCACTGGGGTCACTTTCTGATAGTAATGGGGTTACTGGAACTATGGCCCTATTCAGGTTTTCTTCTGCAGCTGAATACTTTACAAGGATCACGTTGGATGGAGCTGGAGGCTGTTGGGCTAACATAGGCTGAGGCCTTTGCTGGGCTTGATATTGTGGTTGGTAGGTTTGTTGGGGCCTAGCATACTGCTGTGGTGGATATTGGTTCTGATATCTTCCCTGTTGATATGGTTGAGGGTAGGTTTGCCTAACCGCTTGCTTATTGTATGGACAGTCTTGTGCTGTGTGATTTGTGTATCTCCGTTCTATGGTACAGTATTGGCTACTCGGATTTACTTGGGGTTGAGCCGTAATGGGACACACGTTCGCCATATGGTCACCACCGCAAGTATAGCACCTCTTTATTGGGGCAAACCTTGGGATTTGTTTGCTAGAGACACCTAGTTTTTGTGCCACTTTCTCAGCGAGTTCCTCAATTGATGTGGATTGCGTGGAAGAGAGGCTAGAGGCACTATCTGAATCTTTGTATATTTTGGAAAGCTCTAACTCCTCCCCTAGGTTATCCTCGATGTCAATGCACATGTGTACACACTCTTCTATAGTCCTAGGGTCCTTCAGATACACATATGACCTCAATTTGGTACTTAGCAATCCATCCAAGAATAAAGCCACTTGCTTAGTTGGTGTGGGTAGCTCCAAAATAGGGCATCTTTCAAGATATTGCCTAAATCTTCTTCCTGTAAGTCTCACAGTCTCTTGAGGGGTTTGCTTGAAGCTGTGAATCAATGAGGAGGTATTATGTCTTATGCCACTCTTAGAGAATTCAACAATGAAAGCCTCTAGGAGTTGGTCTATACTCCTGAATCGTCTCTCATTCAATGGTTGAAACCACGTAAGGGCTGTGTTCCTAAGGGTTAGACCAAAGGCATTGTACTGCGTGAATAGATCCTCCACTTGTTCAGCTCTCAAGACTTGCCTGAACTCAGCCACATGATCGTAGGGATCTCCAGTGCCATCGAACTAGTTTTTCATGGACTTAACTAGCTGGGTCGGTCTCAGGGTCCTCGTGTGCTCTCTCAGTCTTGGCAAAGGAAAATCATCGGCATTTCTTCGGTTTCCTAGGGCTCTATGTCCCTCAGGTTCCACTCTATTTGTTTCCGTTCTTGTTCTTCCTCTTCCCAAGGAGTTGGCAAAGCTTACCTCAGGTCTGTCTCTCTTTATGTCTCTCTGAACTCCATGAGCATGGGACGTTCCAGCTCCCGGGTGGCCAAAGGACACGTTAGATTTTGGTTGGGGGAAAATAAACTCACCCATCCGAGTGTAAGCATGCCTATCATGTTCTGTAACCACAAAGATCCTTTCTGAAGCGTGATCTAGGTAGGTCACTCTGCCTGGGCTATCTGGATCTTTAAACTCATAGATCATGATTGTTCCTATATCAATTGGCCGATCAGATTTATACCTCCAAAAGGCTTCGTCAGTCTCTCGGTTCAGAAGCAGATCTATGCTCTTGTTGTCTTGGGGAACCCACTCGGGATTGAGGATTCTAGTAAGAACAGATTTCCCTCGAGGGGTCCTGGGCTCCCCTCCTACGTTCCCTTGTTCTAGGTCATCTATGTCCATCTCAGGGATCACATTCCTGAATTCATATGTCCTCTCCGGGTGACTAGTGACCAGGTATATGGTTCCCTCCTTATCAAGGTATGCACCATTTTCAAACTTGACAGCAGGGTGCTCTAGCCCAATGGATTGGTCTAGGTTTTTGATTTGGACAACAGATCTTCCTAGGCTGTCCTCATAGATTTCAGCACCTAATCGGTTGGTCCTAAGGTATTCCAGCTGCGTCTTGTACGGGCCTTCTACCCTGTGCAAGTATGGCACTCCTGAACTTCCCGTAGGTCGGTTCATGCCTTGAGACATCTTTGATTCACCCAGGAATTGGCAATTTCTACAAAGTACTAAACCATTCTGCATGACTAGTCATGTGATTTGAAGCACCTGAATCAACATACCAGACATTATCATTTGTTTTTGAAACACCAGCAGACATCGTATTCATCATGTGATGTTGAACCATAAACAACTTCTCACAATCATCTGCACTTGTGGATGCACAGTTGGTTTGTTGCCTTCTGTTATTTTGATTCTTCAACCTGCAATCACGTTCAAAGTGTCCAAGTTTACCACATTTCTAACATCCTTTACTATCATTACCTGAATCATTTCTTTGGAAATTTCTACAACCTCTTTGGCTCCCCCTGCCGCGAAATTATCCTCTTCCTCCTACATGATTTTGTTGTTGACCTTGGTCTTGGTTACTGTTTCCTCTTCCACTTCCGAAACCTCTACGTCTGCCTCTTCCTCTGCCAGAGTAGAATACCTGCTCAGAACTAGGCTTTCCTTCGGAGTTTGAATCCTCACCAAGATTCTTTTCTTCAATAATCAGCATAGATACCAAATCAGCAAAATTTGGAATATTTTCCCTAGTCTGTATAGAAGTTCTGAATTGCTTATATGCAGCTCCTAAACTACGATGGCATACTTCCACCTTATCATCATCATCTGCATTCACTCCAATAGATGTAAGTGACTCACATATGCTTTTGATTTTCAGGGTATAGTTACTTACTGACATGCTCTTTTTCTCCAAGGCATGCAGCTCGTTCTTGAGTTGCAATTTCCGTGCCTTTGTATTGGTCTCATACAATGTGACCAAATTGTTCCAAGCCTCGTCTGGAGTCTTGGCATCCTGTATGTGCCCAATCATGCTATCTTGTATACTAACAGATAGCCAATACATTACCTTTCATGCTCCTTGATTCCATTCCTCATATGCTCTTATCTGTTTTGCAGTCCGATTCCTCTCTGGTAACTGCAGAGCATTTTCATTCTCTCCTTTGATGTACTTCCAGTAGCCTTTTCCCATCAGGAAATTCGTCATTTTGAATCTCCAAGCATGGAAGTTGTTCTTGTCCAGCTTATCACTCATAAGCTGACTCATTCCATCTGCATTTGCCCTTTCTGCAGCAATTCACAACACTGCAAAACACTACAAGCAGCACTTCTGCTTGAACACTGTCACACTATGACGTGACAGCTCGATCTCAAAAAAACATAGTTTTCGTGTATCAACAGTACACAGAATCGCTTGAAATTTTGAATCTGGAATATATGAGTGTTGCCGAACACAATGCAAGTTACGATTTCTGAAACTGACTTGGTTTCTCTTTGAGCCCCACCTTGCAGGCTTGAAATGGAGGTCGAGATGGCTCTAAAACTTTGATCTGACAAAAACAAGTGATGCTAAAGGGATAACTCTCAAAAATATTTTGAGGTCTTCTAACTTCACGCTGATTTTCGTAGCAAATGGAGGTCGTTTTTGAATCGCATTTTCTCCATGCCTTCCTACGTACTCTTCACCGTCGCCTTCTCCACGAGCTCTCTACAGCCACACTGGCTCTGATACCATGTCATGAGAAAGGAGATAAGGAAGAGAGATCACACACACACACTCACTCTCAAGGAGAAGTGCACACACATATTGAGGCAAGGAAGAATGATCTTATTCTTCTTCTTCTATTACATAAAAAGGAATGTACAAGAATGACCTAAAAAACAAGAATACAACAAGTGCAATATATAAAGATTTGTACATAAGGAAAAACCTAATGTCCACGAATGAGCGAGCTGGCAAGGAACAAATGTGCCATCACTCTCGGTAGATAAATCTAATAAAGCTCAATGAAGTATCCCTGACATATACCGGCGTGACCACTATACATGTCAGAGAAACAAAAAATTGGTACGTGTCATCCAAGATCATCAAATGTTGAGCTTGATATATCAACAAGGGTTGATATAGAGGAGGCAAAAACTATGCCTAAATGGTTGGTGCAAACTTTGAGAGATAGCAAATTAGATGCATTTCTATCACAAAGTACTCATTCAGGCTCTCATAGTGCTTCCTTTGCATTAGATTGCTATGTGATGGTTTCCTCTAGTTTGTGTGATGAGAATGAGCCTCTTTCTTTTGATGAATCATAAAAATTAGAAAATTGAGTGGTTCTTATGCAATCAAAATATGATGCTATTATGAAGAATGCTACCTATGTGATTTTCCTTCATGAAAAAAAGGACATTGGCATTAAATGGGTATACAAACTAAAATGTAAGCCTGAGGGAATTGTTCAAAGGTATAAGGATACGCTTGTTGCAAAAGGTTATGCTCAACAGAGAGGCATTCATTTTGATAAGACCTTTGCACCCGCTTGCTAAATGACCTCCGTTCATAGCATTTGTGCACTTGCAGCTCATCATGGTTGGAATGTACATCAGTTGGACATTAAAACTGCATTTCTTAATGGTGACTTGCATGAAGAAGTGTATGTATTTCAGCCCCGTGGTCTTATGTAGAAAGGACTTGAAAAAAAGGCATGCAGGTTGAAAAAGGAATTATATGGTTTGAATTAAGCACCATGTGCTTGGTATGAAAATATACATGCCTCCTTGATTGCACATGGTTTTGAGAGCAATCCAAGTGAAAGCACCTTATATGTTAAGCATTCTTAAAGTGGCATGTAAGCATGGGCATTTTTAGTTTTTAAAGGTTTAATTGAAGGGTTGACTAAGGGGTTGCAATGAATGGGTACAAGTCCCATACGAGTGGGCACGTAAATTTGTATAAATACATAGCTTTTGTAATGAAACAACAAGCGCATTTGGATTCGTGCAACATATGAGTTGTCGGTACTTCTTCTCTCTCTACACCATCTTCTTCTTTGTTAAAGTCTGTACATTGTCTGTTGTCAGCATGTATTTGTCTTTCCTATTGTGACGGGTGGATGTTTGCCCGTTAACATTGGCGCCGTCTAGGCTTATTCCCCCTTGGCTCTATCGGCTAGCGTCCACTGTTGCATCGCCATCCTCGCTCCCATGTTGATGACCGTCAGTGCTTCCTGCGGGTTGTGTTACCTTAATGGTTTGATCACTGCACCAGATTGGTCTCTCTATTACATCCACATTTTTGCTTTTATGTGCCTTATCATTTGTGGTGATAGTTGATTTGGCTATCATCCAAAGCCTCCGACTTTTCCCGTCAGCGGCCACATGTGCCCCCTTGTTGTTAGGTGCCGAGGAATCCATGTACCCGTATGCCAGTGTAATCATCACGTGTTCTGAGCAATTCTGATCGTACCTGCACATGGCTGGTCGTTCAGTGTTGCGGCCCTCCGGCCCACAGAGTCCATGACATTTGTTGGGCTTCATTTGCATCCGTGATAAGCCAGTGCTACTTGCGCGATTTGTCGTGTCCGGTGTCGTTTCGGTGTTTTTACCAAGTTTGGTGCTGCCAATAGTGTTATGTTCTGCCAATATTGTGATCAGTGATAATTGTCCTGCTAATCGTACGAACCTCTATGCATTTTTTGATCGTTGATCATTCCGGTAATGTCTTCCTCCGGTGACCTGGTAAGTTCGGTGTTATTTGTGTTGTTGCACTGGCGCCTTCCATGAATTGTGTGAGTTCGGTGCTGACCTTGGGCCATTATGATGACTGCTCGTCTTCCATGTGCCTGTCTCGGCCTCATCCTGCTTCCGGTTCCATTCGCCAGCACCATAATTCCATGGCTCCGGTGTTATTCCGGCTGCTCTCCGGGAGTTGGGAGGTAAACCACTGCACGTCCACATGGTGACGACACTGCTTCTGGCTCTGAACCATGCGAAAGGCATCAATGATTCCCCAATTGGTTAAAGAGTAGTCGATGCTCTTCTGTGCGAGGTCATTGCCAGGTTTCTGAGCGAGATTGTTGCCAGGTTTTCCGACGCAATCGGCATGTTATGCATTTCCTCATTATTAATCCATGGCCATTCCTATATGGCTTGGTTCTGATCCAATCACGATTGGCTCTGATAATATCCTGAATTTTACGGTGATCTCTGGTCATTACGGTGTTCTCTAGTCATGTTCGGTGCATTCTGCATGCATTCCGGTGATAATTTCGGTCTCCGCTCATAACCATTTGATTCTTTTTGTTTGTTCTAGTAATTTTTCGGTGTTCTTTTGTTCATTCCGGTCACATTTTGGCACCCTACCATTGATTTTGGTGCTTTTCGATCGGTATTAGGGACCCTATGGTGACACTACGGTGTGATTCCGGTGATAATTTGATGCTAATCCAGTGAGTATTTGGGGCTCATCTGGTGCAAATTTGATGACTTCTATTGGCCCCGATTGATTCCGATGCCTCTGCGCATAGCCCACCACCGAGATGTCCCTTTTGGATCAGCCGCCCCTCGACTCTCAACATGCCCCGTCGTTGCATAATCGAAATTTCTACAGAATAACGACAATGAACAGGTTACGGTTGCTGTGAGTTTACGGCCTCCAACAAAAATTTCATAACTTGATGATGTACTTGGCGCTGCTATGCTGCAAGTTGACCTTTTTGCAGGCCCTGCCTTTGCGGGTTACACCGGCATAATTATGCACTATGGAGACTAGACCAGGCATGCAAAATACATTTGCAGATATTGTAAATACCATTCGATCAGGCCAACATCTGTTGTAACTATAATGGATATGCTTCCATGGACAAGCCCCATGCATATATTTTGCACTTCGTCCTTTTTGATAGGCTGTTATGTTATGTCATGACTACCCATGGCTGCAATACAACAGTTTCATTTCACACTACTACGCGTACATACAACAGGGACATCTCTTTGCAACCAATCGTAACATGATTAAATAGTTGTGGTTATAGATCTGTATACCATATTATAACTCACACTTATGTCATCAAAAGAGCGAAAAACGTGAGAGAAAGAGAGAAACACAAAACATTATTTTTTTTCTTTTGGCATGTGATCTCTTGATGCGAACGATGTGGTCCACTTTTTCAGAACTTTTATCGATCATAAGAATATGCTCTTGCCTGAATATACTCATTATACCATACCAGACATTTAAAATGAGGTTCATAATTGAGCAACCGTTGCTTGCAGTAGTTACTCCACTTTATCATTGCTACTGACTTTTGGTTATGCTTCTATTGACCAGAAACACCATGTTTTCCCTTAATATTAAGGATTCAGTAATATTTTCGTATTGTTGGCATGAAGTGCGGCATGTTTCTTATCACCATCACTGTGGGGTATACTTGAGTCCTGGAGACCCTACTCACATGGGGTTTTGTGTTCTTAGTCCCATACTTTTGTCATGTTGAGTAGTGATGAGCATTTGTATGCTATGGTTTGTTGTGAGAGTGTGAGGTAGCGTTAACTTGACAGAGGCACTCATTTGTTTTGTTTTCGGTAATGAGAGAGTGTGAGGTAGCATTAACTTGGCAGAAACACTCCATGTGGATTGTGAATGTGAGGTAGCGTTGATACGGCAGAAGCATTCACTGATTTTCTTTTTCTTTTGAGTACATGTGGTGGATGATGTGGGATTATGGGATACATGCCTTCATGTTGATTTGAGTCTTCATATATGGTTATTTGATGTTGATCATACTAATCCAAAAAAGACAAGCTCTACTTGATCATTATTTGATGATTTATGTTGTAGTACTTATGGGGAGCCGAATATGCAGTATCGACGTGAAGATTGGTGATGATAATGCGCTGATTGGCTGATCCATCTCTATTGCAAGTTTACATAGATTGTACATGATAATGATGTAATGTAGGCAGCTATATGAAAATGATGTAATTGATGAATAGAAGTAAGTATGCCATTTTTGTACTTCATGTTCATACATATAGGTGGGCAGACTATGGGTTGTATGTAATGTACTTGCATAACTTGGATTAAGTTCTAGGCACTTTGCTTTGCATTACACATTTCTCCTAGTTCTGGACTTGTTATGGGCATTATCTTACCTTCCATACCATGGATTTGGGCCATGCACTTTGGTTGGTGGATAAATGTTTCATAGGGTAGTTGCATATAGTACACCTAGGACATTGGTAAGCATGGTGTGGGATTCGAGTCCACCGTGTGTGCCAGTGTTAAACTGGCATGTACGTATGGGCATTTTTAGTTTTTAAAGCTTTAATTGAAGGGTTGACTAAGGGGTTGCAATGAATGGGTACAAGTCCCATACGAATGGGCACGTAAATTTGTATAAATACATAGCTTTTGTAATGAAACAACAAGCACATTTGGTTTCGTGCAGCACATGAGTTGTTGGTATTTCTTCTCTCTCTACCCCATCTTCTTCTTTGTTAAAGTTTGTACATTGTCTGTTGTCACCATGTATTTGTCTTTCCTATTGTGACAGGTGGACGTTTTTGTAATGAAACAACAAGCACATTTGGATTCGTGCAGCATATGAGTTGTCGGTACTTCTTCTCTCTCTACCCCATCTTCTTCTTTGTTAAAGTCTGTACATTGTCTGTTGTCAGCATGTACTTGTCTTTCCTATTGTGACAGGTGGACGTTTGCTCGTTAACAGCATGCAAATGATGTACTTTTGATCCTTGTTGTGTATGTTGATGACATGCTTCTCACTAGTCCTAATGATAAGTATATTGTGATTGTGAATTTAAGGATGATTTTCATGCCTCTTTTGATTTGTAATATTTGGGGCATTTGCATCATTATTTGGGCATTCAATTTTTGCAAGTTGATGGGGGAATAGATCTCTATCAAAAAAAAACATTGACACATTATTGCAGTGTTTTGGCCTTGAAGATTACAAACATATTGCCACTTATATGGAAAGATGTTTATGGTTGAGTTTTCATGATGTTGGAGGCATTTGATTTTGTGTTGTATCAAAAACATATTGAATGCTTGATTTAGTTATGCATAATTGAGTTTGATATTCAGTTTGTTGCATCTCAAATGAACATGTTTATGCATTACCCAAGTGTCAAGCATTTGTAGGGGGGTTAAGTGTATCTTTCACTACTTGAGTGGCACCCAGCTACTTGGATTGTTTTATCCCAAGGGGGGATCATTATCGCCCGATTTACATGCTTTTTTTGACTCGGCGTGGGCTAGTCTTTATGACACTCCTATGTCCACCAGTGGTTTTTTATTCATGATTGATATCTCATGCATATCTTGCTTGAGCAAGTAGCAGCCTTTTATGGCCACTTCTAGTTGTTAGGTTGAGTATAGGGAAGCTTCACTGTGACTGTTGAGTGTATGTGGCTCAGATGCCTCTTCGCTGATTTGGGTTCTACAGCTGACTTCTCTTGTGGACATGTCTAAACAAATGACATTCATCTTTGGTAACAACAATTGTACCATTTATAGTGATTGCCTCTATTGAACCATTCTTCCACTGAACCAAAACTTTTTTGTAAGATGATTATTCAAATTCTAGCACTAACATCGGACTTCTTGTATATTTTAATATGAATTCTTATCTGCATTACTATTGAAAAGAGGTTCATTCTATTTGAATGATTATACATTAACTAATATCTGCTCAAACATTTCTAGAAAGGTAACTCTTGTAATATTTTTGGGCTTGTTGTAATGGAAAATATATTCTCTTTCTTAAATAAGATACAAATTTTGCATCACATATTCTATAGATGGTTTTATTTTTTCTTTGCTTGAACTTGTGCTCACTTAAAAGGAAGATTATTCTGCTTGCATAGCATGTTAAATCATGAACTTATCAAACTGGATAAGGGGATTTCTTTTCTTCTCTTAGGTCAAGAGTTCGTATCCCTTTGGCAACAGATGCTCATTGACTTGTTTTTTTACATGGCACTCAAGAAACTTTTAAATGAATGCATATGAAGGATTTCATAAATTCTTATATTATGAGACCAATTCATCTTGCCAATATAAATGAATTTACATATGCAAAATACGTATGGAGAACACTCATATAAGAAAAATATGAGTTGTCTTTCATTAGATAAGTATATTTTTTGAGACACTTGAATTATTCTTCGATAATTCAAGTTAAGAACTTTCATACTTTTGCTATTGATTCATTGTAAGTGAATTGATTCAAAAGATCCATATTTCTTGTGACGAAAGAAATTTTCACTTCCTTTGAGTTTGAAATCATTTCAATGTGGATGTGAACTTGAATACATGTGATAATGTTAATGCATATAATATCCCTTACATTCAAATACAACTAGATTTGACTATTATTTTGCCCAAATGAAACTTACATGAATCAACTTCTTCAAGTTTGTAAACCATATTTTCATTTCACAAATATCAAAAAGATTTTATTTTTAGTTTTTCATGACTACAAGATTTGACTACGTGTTACACGTACACAAGATGTAAGAGAATTATTCACTCAACAAAAGAGAAGCATAACTAGGTGAAGTTATCCAGAATATAAAGACTCAATCAAACCTTGTGTATTAACCTAAAATGGAGAACCAGGGGCTGAGGTTGTTCAATTGATTCTTAGGGAGAAAGGAAAGTTTATGGGAGTCAATATGATTTATTATCTAGATACCTATGAGTAATTAGCCCAACTATATGGGTTTCTTGAGAAAATTTCAATCCTTTGTTTGGAATGATTAGCAATGGGATCTGGGATTGCTAAGATCCAAGCCCAATATAGTTTGACTTGGGATGATTTTAGGAAAGAGTTACACAAAGAATTCTATCTTGAGGACTTTATTCAACATAGTAGAGAAGGATTCATGAGATAAAAAACGCATCCAAGCCTCATACATCTATCACTCAAATCCATATTGAATTCGTGAAATGATTTTTCCAACCTCCAGAAATGGGGAAAAATCATCTTAAACTTAACTTAGTAATACATTTTCTTAAAATTGTAAGTCCAAATGTAAGAGTTGAAGTAGAGAAGGCATTAGAGGAACTTGGAAAACAGCATGGATTGACCAATGATTAACAACTATGAAGAGACGTTGAAGTTGTTGCTCACACGAAACAACACCAAACTATGTTGTATGAGAAACCACCCCACTCCTCAACATAGTGTTCCAAATCAGCCTAAACCTAGGGAGTCACATGCCACTACAAAGGTAGATATGGCACCTTCATCCAAAATGCTTGTCGAGCTTCAATTAGAAATTATATAAAATAAATTGGAGAATATGATGATGATGCATCCTATCATCATCCTACCCTGACCAAAGATGTACCAATGCGATAAAACATAGTGAATTCTCTAAGGGTTGATAATACTGCTAATTAACCTACACTTACTCAAGTAACTCCTCAACATCTTTTACAACAAGCAATGCATCAACCACTGAATCCCTAACCAACCTTTCAAATAAATTTTGATCCTAGTGAACAAGGAAATTCCAATGTTAGGAGATGTGTTTAATGTGATTCCATTACCATCTTACTTATGCTCTTGAAGCTTTGAAAGAGGCTAAGGAGAAAAGACTGCTGATAGATATTGATAAGGAATGATGAAAATATAGGTCATGCTTGCCTTTAGTAAATTGGGGAAAAGTGGGTATCAGGAACTTATATGAAAGTCTTTCTACTTCCAATTTAGGATCTCTATTGTCAAACTAGAGAGCTTGGATAATAACATCCAAGAATCAAGTCAGCTAAATGAGAATAGGAATTATTCCATAGAGACTCTTGTAAAGGAAAGAGGTACTATTATGGAAAACACAACTAAGAATTCATAATTTGATCAATTCTCTATCTAATCGCATATTTTTGATGTAGACGAAAAGAGAAAAGGAGATGAGAAGTAAATGACATTTAATGTGAATGAAAAGTGAGTAGAAGACAATCCAATGAAGTACCTAAGAAATTTCAATTTGAGCAAGGAGCACCCAAATTTTAATCAAGGAGGGAAAGAAATAAGGAAAGGGAAGAAACCTATGATGCAAGAATAGAGTCAAAAAACTCAACTAAAAGAATAAACATCTAAAACTTGAGAAACGAGTTGAAACTCAATTTGATGATAAGAATCCTAAAACAACTCCTAAAGCAATCTTGATATTTGAGCTTGAATAAAAGACTAATTCAAAGGAAATTTTATATGAGATATTACTAAAAATCCAAGTCACAATGTCTTTAAAACAAACCTTTTCCATTTTAAAACTGGAGTTCAAGGATAACTTTATCAAACTCATTAAAAGGAAGATATTTCTATTATCATAGGATGTTCAGATGTAGGAGAGTACAAAGTTAATGATGGTGATGAATGAATCTCTTACTTTAGAAGATTCTAATGACAATATGAATAAAACTTATAATGTGAACAAAAAATTTATTGGTCCAAACCTTCTTGATGTCAAAAATAGACAAATAGAGGGTCATTTAAGCAAGAGTTTTTGAGCTAGAGGAACATCTTATATTAAAATTAAATTAGGAGATGGAAGAAGTCATATGCAACCGTGGCACTTGTTGACTCTAGCACTTGTGATTTCTAACAAAATTTATGATAAGTTGAAATGGCTAATTGATGAGAATAATGTGTGCAAGTCATAATGGTTGTGATACTTTACTTGGAGCATGTGCAAAAGTTTCAGTGATGATTGGTGGAATTATTGATGTATTTCAATTGTTCATCCAAGATAATTACGTTTATGAGATAATCCTATGGCAATCATTCATATGCAACACTCAAATGAGAATTAAAATTGTGGATGATGGGTCTCCATTTCCTACGATTAGATTTACAGATTACTTGCATTTACTCCAAGTTATAACTGTGAGCCAAAATCATGCAATGTAACTAAGGTGAGAAGGTTTTTAGGAGCTTGTGTGTTTTATGCTATTTGGATACTTCACTTTGCACATGTTACTAATTGTCTTTATGATTTATTGAGGACAAATAGAAATTTCATATGGATTGAAGAGTATTTTAAAGCCATGAGAAAATTGAAAAGATTGCTAATTGAAGCCCCTATTTTGAAAAGAATTGACTATTCTAAAAATAAACTAATTATCTTGGTTTTAGATATTGATCCTATAGGTATAGGATGGGTTGTTGGTTAGGACTATAAAGAGGGTAAGTGATATATGTTTAGATTTGGAGCTAAGATTTTGCATGAAACTCAAAGGAAATACTCGGAAATCAAACACGAGTTTTGGGGTCTAATCACAACTATAAAGATTACCAAGGAATATTTTATAGGAGCCAACATGATTGTTGAGATAGATCATTTGCCATTAATTGGTATGATTGTAAATTGTTCATCACTTGATATTGTAATGTTGGGATGGATACCATATACTAAATTTATAAATGGAGTCTTAGTTCATATTGCTCGCAAATCCAACGTTGTTGTCGATATGCTTCTTAGAGCTAAATTGGAAGATGATTCTGAACATGCAACAAAAATGGATATAAATCTAATTAATTATGATCCACAAGTTTCTGAGTATGAACAATTTAATGATGATGAATATGATGGAGAGTGGAAAGATATTGGGAAATATCTTAGTGCCCTAGATCCATCTAGTTGATTGATAAATACATTCAAAGACATCAGGAAAAGAGCTTATAATTTCTTCTTTAAAGATTTATGGAGGCATGCTAGAGGGAAAGTTAAAATGCCACAAAGGGTACTTGGGGAAAAGATTCTTCAATTGCAAGCTATGAAAGAAATGCATGATACATTATGGATTGAACATAGAGGGTTCGTAGCTACATATGAGAAGATTAGGAAAAGTCATTGGTAACCAAGATTCTATGTCAATACATTCATCTATTAAACATACAGATGCATTACATCCTACCTATTCACCTTATATTCACTACAAGTGGATAATTGACCTTGTGACGATGCCCAAAGTTATAGATGAGATAAGATACATAGTTCTTGCGAGAGAAGATCTCATAAATCATGTGGAGAGCCCAGTACTACGAGCTAAAATGATGTATAATGTATGTAAGATTCTACTTGAAAATGCTATTGCATGATTTGGATTTATTTGCACGGCATAGAATTTGCTTATCTCTTATGATTAGTTAATGGGAAATTAGAAAGAGGTCATTCACTTATTGTAAAAGCAATCTCTAAAGCTTGTAAAGGTGATGTTAGACAACGGACCAAATTTTTACCTTTTGCATTATGGGCTGATTAAATGACTTGCACTAAGACAATAGGATGCATGTTTGGTGAACTAATGTATTGGCAAAAACCTAATTCATACTCAAATACCTACATGGTATACTCTACCTTGGAAGAACAATTTGTCGATGGATGAATTATTGGTATTACGAATTAAACAAATTGAACAAAAATATGCTTGGTGATGTTATTGTTAGATTTATTTGGGCCTCCATGGTCTACCATTGGTGTACCAATGTTGATTCAAGAATTTTTGGAATTATTCAGATACCATTTATATTACGTTCTATGATAACTTCTTAGTTTTGAGCCTAGCCTTCATACTCCACTTATAATACAATTAGGCTTAATATTAAAGTGTCAATTTAATAATCCAATCAAGAGATAATTACATGTTGTAATGTGTGAAATGACTCAAAAAGAAAAGATTTTGGAAACAAATAATCGTCTCAAAATCATGAATAATTCCCACTTTTCTTGAATATGCCTTTACCTGCATTTGGTCATGGACACTAGCCATGTCAAGGACCAAAGTTGGAGGGAGCCAAGGCTCTCGCATGAGTCTTTGAGGTTATTCATCTCCTCAGGGCTGCCATGAGGAGTATTCGAACCTTAAAGAAGACTCTAGATATGCCAAGGGCAAGGGCTATTTAAGGTTGGGAGGAGAGTGGTAGGTAGCTAATTGGGATTTTTCATTTAGTATTAGAACTTGAGAAAAAGAGGGAAAGTTACTCTGAAGATGCCAATGTAGGGAAATAATAGCACATCCAAATAGTCTAGTAGATGGAGTTGAGGAAATAACACAGAGAAAGAGAGATGTACACTGAGAGATAAAGAACTCAAATTCTCAGATTGTCAAGAGTAATGCATCTACAAAGATAGTTTTGTCCACCCATGCTCTCCCAATGTGGAGCTTAGATGGTGCTCTAGACTGACTCTAAATGAAGGGGTACTAGAGCACAATGCTATGTAAAGCTACACATACTCCATGCTTATATAGCTTTACAAGGGGAGTCAATATAGATAAACATAGTTGAGAGATACGAAATAGTTGACAAAATATGCAATTTGACAATACCTCCAAGACCGGAAGTCCTATCATCTCAATTGAAGTGTTGCGATGCCCATGCACCATGGTGGATTCTTGTTCTCGATAGCTCCAAGACAATATCCTCATAATAGAAAACCAAGCACACAATACTCCATACAGGGGCTTACAGTCTATGGCTAGCCAAGCCACTATATGTTTTATTAAAGAACATATACAAAAGTGTATGATGGCCATTTGGCATTTCACATGGACACTAATGGTAACAATCTCCGACTAATAGCAAACAATACTCCATACAAGGGCTTACAGTCTATGGCTAGTCAAGCCACTATATGTTTTATTAAAGAACATATACAAAAGTGTCTGATGGCAATTTGGCATTTCACATGGACACTAATGGTAACAATCTCCTACTAAAGACCAATATGGCCAAAGTGACTACAGGAGAAAAAAAAAAGAATGATAAAGAATACCTCAGTATAGGGATATAAATCATACCTCCCACTTGATGGGCATGTTCCACAATATACAAGTAACTATATAAGATCATGAATCAAGTAACCCCCATCAAGTGGTGTCAAAAGCTATCCTGTGGTAGAGCTTAAGTCAAAGCATCTATAGCATTATCTCGAGTATGAATCTTCTCATGAAGTGATACCTCACCTTGATGTGCTTGTTCTTTGTATGATAGTCTAGATTCTTAGCCAAAGTAATGGCACTCTGAATATCACTGAGCAAACGAGGTACATATTGAGGTAGACCCATCTCACAAGCAACACAAGAAAGCCACAATGCTTCTTTACATGCCTCACTTGTTGCAACATACTATGCTTTTGTAGTGGAAATAGATGTAAATTCTTGAAGATAAGATCTCCAAGAGATAACTCCTCCAACAAAATGAAAATTATACCTTGATGTAGACTTTCGATTTTCTACACAACCAACATAATCAAAATCTATCTAACCAATAGTGGATGACTTCCCTCTACCCAAGCATAAACACTTGACCTTAGTGCCACTCAGATATCTCAAAATCATCTTGACTGTTTCCCAATGCTTCTTGATAGGATTAGATATATATCTACTCGCAACTCCCACTACAAATGCAATGTTTAGTCTTGTAGCTATCATTGCATACATGAGACCATCAACATTAAACTGACAAGGAATTTTGGTCATGAATTCCTTTTCCTCATATGATTCGGGCAATCATCCTTGCTCAATTTCACATGTGGATAAAGATGTACTCAATGTCTTGCCACCCTACATATTGAATCTATGAAATACTTTGGATATGTACTCACTTTGGGACAAGTATATGCATCTTTTAATAATATCACAAGTAGTGTGCATGCCAAGAATATATTTGGCATCCCCTAAATCCTTCATATCGAATGTCTCACTCAATTTCTTTTTGAGAAATGACAAGTCATAAGAGGACTTCCCAGCATATCATTGTCAGAAAGGACCAAGCATATCAAGCTACCATCTGAGCATCTCTTTGTATAGAGACAACGATCCTCGTGTTTTGAAAATAGCCTTGAGACTTCATAAAAGCATCAAACTTTTGGTGCCATGGTCTAGGGGACTGTTTAAGTCCATATAAACTCTTCTTCATCTTAGAAAGTAGACTTTCTTTGCCAGGAACTACATAGCCCTCTAATTGTTCCATATAGTTCTCATATGTAAGATCTTCATGCAAGAAAACAGATTTCACATCCATTTGGACTAGCTCTAAGTCCTCCATTGCAAGGAATCCAAGCAACATGCACAATGTAGTCAGCTTGACTATTGGAGAGATGATTACCTCAACATCAACACCATGTTGTTGCTCTAAGCCCTTTGCAACAAGTTGTGCTTTAAACTTTAGAGAAGCACTATCTGATGTGAATTTCAAGTTCTATATGCATTTACATGGTGAAGCTTTCCTACCCTTCGACAAAGGTATTAAATCCCAAGTGCCATTCTTGTGAATAGAGACCGATTCTCACATGGCATGCTCCCACTTGACATGATCCTCTATCTAGATAGCCTCTTTGTAGCAAGAAGGCTCACCATAATATGCTAGCATACCAAAATCCAAACTTGGAATGTATCTATCAAGTGGATGCAAAACACGTGCAGAATGTCTCAATGGTTGTTGAACAAAAACATTTGCAAACTCATCTGATTGGACATTCTCTTGAACATCCCTATGTGTAGCATTTTTATGCATGCTAGCTACAAGACTAGTATTCTCAAACACCACTCTTTTCACTTCAACCTCCTTAATTGGTTGTTTATGCATCTTATACTTATATACTTACTTAGTGTTTATAATATTTGTTAATAGTATGATATCTAATAAGCTCATAATCCAAAACAAACAATTTGAGATTAAAAACACGAAATAATTTTGAGCAAATTCTATCAAAGATTATCATTATTTATTTGCAATCAATCTCGTTTAGTTCCTATAACTGGATTCCAAAGCCTATTTAACTAGGGATTGAGAATCCATCAAACAGATAACAATATACCATTTTTATTGCAAATATACTATTTCCATAAGCAAATTAGCATCCTCGGTGAAGGAGATTCTTTTTATCACATATGCAACTAGTTGGGAATGGGGGGTTGTGTACTTTCGTATCATTCCTCTTGAATTATTAATAAATTTTTGAATAAAAGTTAAATAAATCTTATCTTTGAGTAAATGTAGGGTTATGCTCTCTTCTCAAAAAAAAAAAAACCTTTGAACTCCAATACCCTAGATTGGACGTTTCAATCCTCGTATACATCTATATCTACATTCTATTCATCTCAAAACAAATAATGGTGATTTATGCACTCATTTGTACTTTTGATGGCAAAATATCCTACATTCTTTTGGCTATCATGTTTGCAAAATGCATGCCAGATCATTGATTTGGTTTCCTTAGTGGTGATTTATGAGAACTAATGAGAAGTATCCATATGGAAAGCTACAGACAACAAATAGGCACTCTCTTTGAGCTTTGAAGAACATCAGACCACTTTCTTGCATGAGTTTGAATCACTAGGATAAGAAATACAAATCTGCCAGGGATTTGACTCGACAGAAAGCATAATATACCATGGCTAGGTGGTAAACGACCCACTTCTTCGAGAATCTAATTTACCCTCTTGAGACTTCTTGAAACCATTTAGATTCACTTGATTGACCAAATTCTGAGGATGTAAAACTCCTCGCAATCATGAAGTATTGTGAATTGTGAAAGACATGATTTAACAAACAGTCTTTCATGCCATAAAAGACAGAATCGCTACAATGCAATTACCTACTTATTGCATGAAATACATTCTTACAATTTTGATCATGACGATTCCGATGACATGGAAAGCTGCAAATGCAAGTAAGTTCTTAAGACTGTCTAGTGATGGGTCATCTTGATTTTCTTTAAAATGTTTATACATCGATCTCTGATTCGCTCTCTTATTTGCATTTGTGGCGTTCGCTAACGTGGAATGGAAGTCATTTCTTGTTCTTCATACGATGTGAGACATATTAGGTTGTCAGGTGCCAGTCCATTTCTGGTGAAGAGTTTCAAGCACCTTAAGACCTTGTGCGCTATATTTCAAGCAAAATGGCACTTGAGCGTGCACCATGTAACCTAAAGATTCATCATCGAGTTTGAAAAGGGCCTTTTACCAGGGATAATAGGCTAGTCAAATTCACTATATGCTGGATACCACCGAACATACTATGACAAGGAAAAGGTGCATATATGCTTGCAATGTATAGAATTCCTTCAGTCCCATGAAAAAAATTGTGTAAATATTAAGCTTGAGATGTCTTATGCTTATCTCCAGCTGGATTCAGCATCATGCGCTTTAGAATTCATCGTCAATATCTTTTCTTTCTTCTAAGGGCATACCAAACTCATCCAAAATTGCGCATTTTGCAGAGGACCTTTTTGGCGCAAAACAGTCCCTGGACAGAACTTTCCCTTTTCAGAAAAATTTGACGCTTCTAATCTGTAATGACTTCAGCCGCTCGAGCTAAAGTTTACTCTTCCTATTGCATTGCATGTCACATCTGGATATATGCATTCACGTACATCACGCCAGTGAAAAGATTTTAACACCTTCTAGACTTGCTGTGGGTGGTTGAAGCTGTTAATCGGAAAACAAAAAACAAATTTAATATATAAAAGAAAATAAAAGCGTCCGATGAGGCAGTAAAAGGTGCAGTTACAATAAAAGAAGCGATAATCCTTTTAATCAAAAAGCAAACCTTGGCCCATGGGCGAAATTAGGAAACTTTGATTATGAAAACACACGAATTAGCCCACTTACTTTCTCACAGTCTATGGCCGAAAGAGTCTTCATTTCCGCTTCTTCCATGAACAAAATTTTCATGATCTGCTCGTAAAAACATTCATACGATAAATGTTTAACCATTAACAATGCAAAGAAAATAAGAAAAACAAAAAAGCCTGTTTGCCTACAAGTAGAGCGACATCTGCTCTTGTTATTAATCCCAGAACAGATGGATCTTCTGTTAAAATGCCTTTTCCACTTGGAGGCTGCAAGAAAGCAAAGGTTGTTGCTGCGAATTCGTAATTATTTACACGAACCACAAATTAAACGAAATCAAAGGGCTTTTTGATATCAGAAGGCAAAAAAGAACACAAGAGGAAAACTTTAATCATACATAAACCCTTGTCTAAACATTATCTTAAAATAGTTGCAAACTCATGCATCTGGAAAACTAGAAAATGATATATTTGCAAAAAAGATTGCAAATTGAAGCAGAATCATTCGGGTTGACTAGGCAAAAACTTTTTAAGCTTTGCTCACAGAAAAATAGAAGAATACTTGTGTATTTGCATACCCCTGTTAATAATCCACCAGGCCTCAATATAGTATATGCAAGTCCACTTTTCTTCAATTCTTCCTCTGCAAAATATTTGGCTTCAAGTACAAGCTTTAAAACTTGAAGAGTCTACACAAGAGAAAAAGAAAAGGCGCACACACACACACATCAAAAACCAAAAAACAAAAAGGGTCTTGAGATGCATGCTCTCATCGATGTACGTAAAAAACAAAAAGAGGAGAGTTTAGGAAAGTGTTATCTTTTCATGCTAAATATTAGCATGTGTTTAAATAACGCTGCAGCATGCAAACCTGCTCATTGATAGCCTTAATGCTGTCTCCAACTCCTATGCTTGAAACCTAGTTACACAGGATGGATACAAAAATGAGTTGAACTTGCTTGAAATTCATAGCCAAATATGCAGAAACAATCTGATATTTGCCAAACAAACCATAACCAAAACAGAGAATAAATACTGCTTGGCATTAGTTTAACCATACTCAAAACACTTTCCATTATACTGCTATGTCAACTTACGATAGCTACTGTGGAATTCGTATCATCGTTTGCACAATGTGATACTTGTTATAGTCATGTTTCATGACAAACATTTTTTCTTTTCATTCTCATTATACATTATGGAATCTAAAATTTGGTTTATCACATAGTTAACCATCAATGTCATTTCCATGGAAAATTTTGCAACTTCGTATGTTCTTGGTGATACATATAATTGTGTGTATGGATGTATCATGTGATGATCTATGTAAATCTGTATGTACAATGTAATGAGGTATACATACGCATGCTTGTATGTATGCAAGCATGAATGCATGTAAAAAGACTGCATTGCAGCCTTTGAACGATCAGATATTTTCCAGAAGAAAACAATGTGTGAATGTATGTAGCCCTCAATTGTTTGCATTCAATGCAAACCTGTTGTTTGCCTTTTGAATCAACATTTGAGCTCTCAATTTGCAAAATGACACATTACTATCTTTGCAAGGAACTAGATAGTAGTCTACAAGGATGTATGCACTCATTGACATGTTCTCTACTGCTGAGCTGAAAGTTTAGCTTACCAAATTCAAGCTTACTGATATTTATGGTCATTCGTTCAAGGACCTACCATGGCTGAGACAACCAGGTTCTGAAGGAGAGATTTTTTAAACATCCTGAATACCTGCTTTGACTTAAGACTTCTGAAAAAGAGCAAACCTCTTGCATTTTGAAAACTTCATTTGTATGTTTTGCTGGATCGGACAATGACAAGTATTCCAAATCTTATTACTTGTTTGAAAAGTTTTAAGATGGAGAACGACTTGTGTTAGAACTTAGAGCTAGAGCTACATTCCTTGTTCTGTGATTTGTGTAACGCAACTAAAAACATCAGCATGTACTTAGAACTGTAAATTTATTACACCATACAAAAGCTTGAAGATATTTAAGTGAACATTTGATGAGGGCAACCACAAATGATGCAATGCTTTACCTCTTTTGGTTAAAGATGGTATCAATAAATCTTAAGAATTTTTTTGATACGTGGACAAAAAGTTTCTAGCATGCACCACTGGAATTGAAATGTGATCATCAAACTTTGTCAGTTAATGAATAGAAATATGTCATGTCAGGCTTACAATGCAACGGCCATCAAAGAGTTGCAAGGATTTTTTATTTATAGAGTAACCTTATTGGACTACTCCCTTGTTCTCTCCTGTTGCCTTGACACTTAAACATTGTTTTCATGAAAAACGAAAAAACAGGATCCCTCATTATTTTCATCAAAAACAGAGTAATTACCGAGGCTAAACCTTATGATAAACATGGGTTATAGATGTTTTTTCTTCAGGTTCAAAGAATATAGAATATTTAAATGGTTACATTTGAATAATGATTTGTTAAATCTTGATTAATG
Organism: Ceratopteris richardii; assembly: GCA_020310875.1. Lineage (NCBI taxonomy): Eukaryota > Viridiplantae > Streptophyta > Polypodiopsida > Polypodiales > Pteridaceae > Ceratopteris > Ceratopteris richardii. The sequence continues at coordinate 188,990,146 of CM035415.1, forward strand.
TTTGATATCAAGGCCCTTAATCAGTATAAAGATTAGATTTAGAAAGATTATGAAAATTGGTGGGATTATTCATAAGCCATGATTTCCATTCCCAAAATCATACAAATAAGTTTTTTTTTTTTTTTTTTTTTTTGGGGGGGAGAGAGAGAGAGAGAGAGAGAGTGTGTGATATTAACGTCTTCCGAAGGCCAAATTTGACCTATGAGACAAAACCATGTACAACTGTAGTAACCCCTGTGTAGAAATAAAATAAAATGGAAAAGTACTCGCTACACAAAACTGTGTAGGCTGAACATAGAAACAACCACAGGATAGTGTATCAGGTGACGGAGAGGTAGTGGGGATAATGTAGTGGTGTGTGGATAGATGTAGCTCTGACTCTGCAGATAATGGCCACCTAATACATGGGGGCCTGATGACGGGAGTGAATATGTGTAGATAGAGAATGGGCAAAGAGACAACAAATATGAAACGAGTAGAATAACTACTCCAAAAAACTTGAATTGAATGAATGACTAACCACAATATGTCTATATACACATGAATGTAATAGGCTGAAATCTGAATGGTTCTATATACAAAATATGAGAGCAAAGTGCCTAAAGATTTAGAAAAAGAGTGTGTTGAGAAAGTGATAGAACATACGCTGAATATGGAAGATTCATCCTATGTACTGTGTATGTGAGTGTATACCCGCAGCATATAGCTATAACAACACCCTACTCTGATGTAGACGGATGTAGACACTCTCCTTCAAGTGTATGTGAGTTGCACTAGCAGCAAATCAGCAACAAAACAGCAGCAACAGCTACACACCAGCATAACACACAAGGAGTATGTGTAGGTGAGTTGTATGACTAGCACCACAGCATCATTTTCGCAACACAACACTTGATAGAGTGTATAAGAGATGTTGACAAGAGTGTCAAGGCCATGTATATAGGCATAGGCTGGGCAATGCATTTTGGAGGAAAAACTCCACAAAAACCAGCTTATAGGTGTTTTTTCTCATTGTAATGATGATGTTCTCACAAAAGTTGATGACATGGCGCCAAAGTAGGCACCTATAATCTACACCCTTGGATCTTAAGCTTTTATAACTTCTAATCCTGACCTCCATTATTTTTAAAGTTTGTTGACATTTTTTAGTAAGTTTGACTAGAATTAAGGTTTGACTTTTGAGGGCTTTATAGTGGTCAGATAGGTAAGCTACCGTAAGTATTGTATATGGTCGAAAATCTCTCCTCAAGTATTTCGTGAATACGAGATAAAAACTTTGATCAATTTAGAATAATGTACTATTTTAGGGAAATGTTTTTTTGAAATTAGGGTTTGCTTAAATTAGAGTTTAAAACCACTATAAGACATTGTTTCCAACAATCCCTCCCTCCACTTAATATCATATTGGGGTGAGATTTAATAATCTATAGAGCTTGTGATGTCTTTCTCTTCATTGCTTTCTGATGAGTCTTGTGTGGTTCATACATGAATCTGAACTGCATATCTTGATATGTGTTACAAAGATAGATTAATCATCCCACTACTTGACTATATCATCAAAAAGTTTTAACTTTGTTTTTGCCTGTAAAAATACATTAACATCCATAAAAGTTTGCATAAGCTTTGGATCTTGTATTCCAAACCTTTCAAGTAGTTTTTCATTGTATTTTTGTTGTAACATGATAATACAATGATTCCTATAAATGAGCTCAATGCCAAGATAATAATGAAGTAAACCAAGATCATTCACATCAAAAACTTTCTTAAGTTTTGTTTTGAAAATTAAAGATCTTAGTCTTTTGGACCTTTCATGATCATATCATCAACATTAATGATGATAATAATCAAAACATCTTTCTCTAACTTAACGTAAACTGTTTGAGAAGCTAAGCTCTAAAACCAAAAATTAGATACAAAATTATCTCTTAGTACCATTGTTGATGCCTGCTTCAAACCAAAAAGTGTTTTGATCAATTTGCAAACAAAATGCTCTTTACCTTTGATTTCAAAGCCTTCAGGTTATGATATGTAGACATCCTCATGTAGATCTCCATTAAGAAAAATTGTTTTGATATCTAGTTGATATATACTCCAAACAATTTCGACAATCATCACTTTACATGTAGATGCTCGTCAAAGTAAACTCTTTTCTTTTGTGCAAATCCTTGGATTACTAACCTTGCTTTATATCTTTCAATAATACCATCAGCTTTCCTTTTCATCTTGAAAATTCACTTCGATACAAAACGCTATCTTTCCTTTCGGTTACTCACAAAGCTTCTAAGTTTGATTCTTGTGGATAAAAACAATCCACAAAATGCTTCGATCCATTTGCAAACAAAACGCTCTTTACCTTTGATTTCAAAGCCTTCAGGTTATGATATGTAGACATCAGGACAGCAACCATTGCCGATCCCTCCCACACCGCGTCCTGTGATATCCACCCTCTTCACGGCAGGCATGGTACGACAGGCCATCCATAGGCTACAGCATGGCCGTTCAGCAGACCACACGGGGCTACAGGGTGAGCACTTTATATACGTAGAAGATGTAGTTTCCCACATGATCGCCCATCTCTTCAACCGTGCTTTGGTTGAGGGATTACCTGACTCGTGGACTATGCATACTATTACGCCTATCCATAAGTCCGGCGATATGATGGATTTAGGGAACTACAGGACTATTATGATAGGCCATATCCTAGCCAAGATCTATGGGGCAGTACTAGAGGCAGAGCTCAGTACACACGCTGAGGAAGCTGGGATCAGAGCACCCGGCCAGGCAGGCTTCCGCCGCACTTTCTCCACCATCGACCACATCTTCGTGCTTCGTTGCTTGATTGAGAGCGCGAAGGCGAGGAAGCAGAGACTATACTGTTGCTTTGTGGATTTCCGCAAAGCCTTCGACATGGTTCCCCGAGAGAGACTACTACGGAGGCTCCAAGAGTTACAGCTACCATCAGACATGCTATGGGCCATCCATGCTCTGTATGCACGAGTCACAGGCAGGGTACGCTGCCCCAGCGGCCTATCAGACAACCTTGTTAGCACCATTGGTGTGAAACAAGGTTGCCCTCTCTCACCCACTCTCTTCGGTCTCTACATCGACGAGATCACGGAGTATATACAGCGAGCAGGAGGGCTAGGAGGAGACCTTGGAGGTACGTCAGTACACATCCTATCATATGCTGATGACATTGTCTTGCTTTCAGAGTCACAGGAGGGGTTGCAGTCACATTTACAGGCACTCGATACCTTCTGCATGGAGAGAGGACTCACAATGAACCTTGGCAAGACCAAGGTCATGATCTTTCATACCTCCAGGACAGTACGCCATCGCGCCTCTTTCACTGCAGCTGGAGGACAGATAGAGGTAGTGGACTCCTACGTCTACCTAGGTGTCACCTTCTCAGGTAGCACAGGGGTATTCTCCATGGCACAGGCAGCGAGAGATAGATTGACGCGAGGCTATGCGGAACTTGCAGGATTGGAGAGACGTTGCTTTCAGACACATTTTCAGGAGCCCCAAACTAAGGGGTGGCTCTTTGACACTCTGGTGACACCCGCATTGATGTATGCAACAGCAGTTTGGGCACCTCGGATCACGGAGGCGATGTGGACGCAGATTGAGAGGCCCCAGGTCATCATGATCTCACGCTTGCTGTGCAGCAAGCCCTCCGTTCCACATGACATTATACGAGCTGAGCTTGGCACACCACCGATGCTAGTGGAGGCCCTCTTCCAGTTGGTGACCTTTATTCTGAGGGTCAGAGAGCTCCCCACCAGCCGACTCACCAGGCTTGCATTTGAGAGCTCCAGACATTTAGCAGAGACAGGGCATGAGAGAGTATGGTATGCACAGACTTACCGATGGTTAGAAGACCATGGCATGAGCATTACCGATCTTCCCCCCTTTCAGTATGACCTCTCTTCCCCCCACATTACCCTCTCTCGTTCGGAGAGGAATAGGATCATCCGTCAGGATCTACTACAGATACACGTCAGGGAGACATGGATAGCACCATGAGAGCCTCTTCCCACAAAGAGGCAACACTACAGAGAGCACTTCCTGACTGTGACAGCGGATGGTTTCATTCAGAGACCACGATACATGGATACATACATGGCACCAGCTGAGAGAGTGGCCATTGGGAAGCTCAGAGTATCATCACACCAGCTCGAGATTGAGGTTGGGTGCGCGACACATACCCCGAGGGACGAGAGATTATGCAGGATATGTAGAGAGGAGGTGGAGGACGAGGAGCACTACACATGTAGATGTCACGCACAGAAGGACATCAGAGACCGCTACCCAGAGCTCTTAGGGGGGTCAGAGAGATCAGGGCTTTATTGGAGACATAGGACCAGCGCCCTCTAGGTCGTTTCCTAGTAGAGCTCAAGCACCGTCGTACATCACTCCTCCAGCAGCAGATGGAGATACACCTGGCCCCCCTCCCTCAGACTCATATTTCAGAGTTTTTCAGACCCACATCCACTCGAGGACCAAGCTTGATGCGGGGTGTCACATTACACAGAGCAGAGGAGCTTAGACGACAGCGTCGACGACCGAGACCCCCACCCCGGAGAGTCCGTCCACACCAGAGAGAGATTCAGGTGATTCACGCACGCCATGACATGGAGATACGGAGATGTCAGCAGCGCACCCCTGTCAATCTAGACATTCAGAGCATTTTGAGGATCGCCATGATGCCTTACCCACCGATGCATTATATTCTACACCCACTCCAGGCATTTAGAGGGTTGTGATACCATCGAGCCTCCCATCCCTATGCATAGTATCACACCCATTGAGCATATAGAGTGCATACCCATAGCACCCCACACCCTTGAGGCCAGTTATTGTCCACTCCTTTTATACCCGTCTTTTGTACTCACGCTTTATTTTCCTTTTGGGATCACAGTGGATTGGATCATACTGATGTATATGTTTTGTCTCATAGGCCGATTTTGGCCTCTAATAGACGTTAAAAAGTCTTTCTTTCTTTCTTTCTTTCTCTCATAGACAGAAGATACACCCATGTACATCAATTTGTCTCGTAGGCCGAGTTCGCCCTCCTAATAGACATAAAAACACTTTCTTTCTCTCTCTCTCTCTCTCTCTCTCTCTCTCTCTCTCTCTCTCTCTCTCTCTCTCTCTCTCTCTCTCTCTCTCTCTCTCTCTCTCTCTCTCTCTCTCTCTCTCTCTCTCTCTCTCTCTCTCTCTCTCTCTCTCTCTCTCTCTCTCTCTCTCTCTCTCTCTCTCTCTCTCTCTCTCTCTCTCTCTCTCTCTCTCTCTCTCTCTCTCCCCCCCCCCCCCCTGACACTCCACTATCCCTACTCACCTCACAGATTGCATCAATTCTTCAGACATCCGCCATCAGCTCCTTCCCACACACCATCCATTCTGGTCACACACCTCCCCCAAGGACTATGCCACAACATCGTTGGTATGATGAGGAATGCAGAGATACCTACCGCCGACTACGAGCCCAACGAGCATTGGGAGAGATCACAGAGAGACAGGCCACAGGACAGATGAAGACTCTCACACGTCGGAAGAGGCGAGCCTTTGAGGAGGCACATGTGCTTGAACTATATCATCTCTTTATGAGTATGGACAGTGTTGCAGCATGGCGTACCCTACGAGAGCCACGCCCGACCACACCTATTGGGGACCTACACACATGGCATGATTATGCTCAGAGATTATATGAGGTGCTTGGGCAGCCTCCCATTCCCCAGCCACTTGAGCCTCGCCCTACTAGTTCTTCTCTTTTCACAGCAAAGATGGTTGAGAGGGCCATAGGACGACTGCGACATGGACGTTCGACAGACCATACGGGATTGCAGAGCGAGCACCTCATATATGCATCCTCCACTATAGCCCCGTTGATTGCACATGCCTTCAATCGGGCTATAGGGGAGGGCTTCCCAGAGGAGTGGACTAGGCACACCATTGTGCCTATCCACAAATCTGGCGACACCCTGGATCCAGGGAATTACAAGACCATCATGATTGGCCACACCATGGCCAAACTATACGGTGCCATACTTGAGGTAGAGCTCAGCTCATATGCAGAGACTGAGGGGCTACGAGCACGAGGCCAGGCAGGTTTTCGGCAAGCTTTCTCTACTATTGATCACATCTTCATTTTGCGCTGCCTCATTGATGGGGCAAGGGTGCGGAAGAAGAGACTAAATTGCTGCTTTGTGGACTTCCGCAAAGCTTTCCATACAGTGCCACGAGAGAGGCTCTTCCAACGCCTTCAGAGCTTGGGAATACCATCAGGGATGATTTGGGCCATCTATGCACTCTATGAGCAGGTGACCGGGAGAGTACAGTGTCCAGGAGGTACGTCTGAGGTCATTGCCAGCACCATCGGTGTTAAGCAAGGCTGCCCGCTCTCTCCCACTCTATTTGGTCTCTACATCGATGAGATTGAGGACTACATTCTCCGAGCTGGAGGAGAGGGTGCAGACCTCGCAGGTACACCTGTCCACATTTTATTATATGCCGATGACATTGTCTTGATTTCAGAGTCACCCGATGGATTACAGCGCCACTTGGATGCCCTCCATGAGTTTTGTACACAGAAGGGCTTGACAGTAAACCTTGGCAAGACCAAGGTCATGATCTTCCACACCTCCCCCTTGGTGAGGAATGGAGCAGGATTCACAGCTGGCGGTGGACAGATTGAGGTGGTCACTTCCTATGTCTACCTCGGAGTCACATTCACGAGCTTACCTGGCCCCTTCAGCATGAGACAGGCAGCCACCGATAGACTCACACGAGCATATGCAGCTTTAGCCATGTTAGAGCGGAGATGTCACCAGGCACACTTCCAGGAGCCCCGCACGAAGGGGTGGCTATTTGACACACTAGTCCGACCAGCTATGATGTATGCTCCGACAGTTTGGGCCCCAGGCCTCACAGCCACCCAGTGGAGTGAGATCGAGAGGCCCCAGGTACGTATGATCTCGCGACTATTTCGCGGGAAACAGTCGGTACCACATGACATCATCAGGGCAGAGCTAGCTGCACCACCCATGGTAGTAGATGCACTATTCCAGACTATCTGCTTTATTCAGAGGATGAGGGAGCTCCCTACAGACAAACTCACACGCAGAGCTTTTGAGGCATCTATACAGATATCAGAGTCAGGATATGAGAGAGCTTGGTACACTCAGGTTAGAGTATGGTTTGATAGTCATGGGCTTGATATGGACAGATTACCGCCTTTTCAGTACGACCCAGACTCACCTCACATCCACCTCTCTCGTCATGAGAGGAATGTTGTGTTGAGACACGATCTTTGGCAGCGCTACATTAGTCAGACATGGCACACACCACACATGGGATCGAGACTATTGCACTATCGAGACCAGTTCTTAGACATCCTAGCAGACGGTTTCATCCGGCGGCCATGTTACATGGATACTTACATGCCTCATAGCTCGAGGGTAGCGATTGGCCAGTTGAGAGTCTCATCACATAGAATAGAGATTGAGACGGGCAGAGCCGCAGACATTCCCAGAGACGAGCGGATATGCAAGGTTTGCACAGTAGAGATAGAGGATGAGGAGCACTTTGTATGTAGATGTAGCGCATATGATGGCATCAGAGGTAGATACGGGACTCTATTTACAGGGCAGCCCACCCTCCGAGAGATCATGGACTCTAGAGACCAGCGACAGCTCGGGCGATTCCTACTAGAGATACAGAGTCACAGAGATTCCCTACTCCAGCCTACTGTAGCAGCCCATACAGGAGGGAGACAGAGTCAGCTCACTGAGTTCTTTATTCCACGACGTGATGCAGCCCTCCCCCCCTCAGCCCACACACCGAGAGGGGTGACTCTTCAGCAGGCTCAGGCTGTTCGAGCTAGGAGACGACCCCGTGCTAGAGGATATCGGGCCCCGAGACATCACCGACATCAGATTGCAGAGATCCAGGCGCGTCACCATGGCGCCATGGAGGAGAGACGATTCCAAATGATGGCTGATCCCGTTGCAGCTATCACGATGGCCCTGACTCCACCTCCACCTATGTATCACATCTTACACCCGCCCACTAGCACAGGATGGAGCTAGTTAGTCGTTTCAGATGCATTCCCATGCTCGTTGTACTACCCCTTTGCATATAGACTGCCATAGATATCGCACTCCATACACCCCCCCTGCATTCCCATGCTCGTTGTACTACCCCTTTGCATATAGACTGCCATAGATATCGCACTCCATACACCCCCCCCCCTTTCATGGGTATCTCCACACGCATTTCACGGAGATATCAGCTTTACCAGTTTCTTTTTCAGCACTTTTATCTTCTCCAATAGACAGAAGATACACCCATGTACATCGATTTGTCTCATAGGCCGAGTTCGGCCTCCTAATAGACGTAAAAACACTTTCTTTCTTTCTTTCTTTCTTTCTTTCTTTCTCTCTCTCTCTCTCTCTCTCTCTCTCTCTCTCTCTCTCTCTCTCTCTCTCTCTCTCTCTCTCTCTCTCTCTCTCTCTCTCTCTCTCTCTCTCTCTCTCTCTCTCTCTCTCTCTCTCTCTCTCTCTCTCTCTCTCTCTCTCTCTCTCTCTCTCTCTCTCTCTCTCTCTCTCTCTCTCTCTCTCTACACCCACCTCCACCCATCACCAGTAGCTAGGGCGTTTTACTCACATTTTGGATCCCCCCATGTATTAGGTGGCCACTATCTGCAAAGTCAGAGCCACGTTCCCCAGCCTTTTCCAGCCCTATATAGCTTTGCGTAGCGATATACTTTTTATTTCATTTTATCTTCTACACAGGGTTACTACACTTGTACATCGTTTTTGTCTCATAGGCCAAGTTTGGCCTCTAAAAGACGTTAATATGACTTTCTTTCTCTCTCTCTCTCTCTCTCTCTCTCTCTCTCTCTCTCTCTCTCTCTCTCTCTCTCTCTCTCTCTCTCTCTCTCTCTCTCTCTCTCTCTCTCTCTCTCTCTCTCTCTCTCTCTCTCTCTCTCTCTCTCTCTCTCTCTCTCTCTCTCTCTCTCTATATATATATATATATATATATATATATATATATATATATATATATATATATATATATATGTATATATATATATATATATATATATATATATATATATATATATATACTACACCCACTCCAAGCACTTAGAGCATTATGACACCACCGAGCCTCCCCTCCCTATGCATATCATATTTGTACATCACCTATTGAGCATATAGAGCGTATACCCATAGCACCCCATACCCTTGATGCCAGCTATTATCCACTCCTTCTATATTCTGTTTTGTACCCACACTTTAGTTTCCTTTTGGGATCACAGTGGATTGGATCATACTGATGTATATGTTTTGTCTCATAGACCGATTTTGGTCTCTAATAGACGTCAAAATGTCTCTCTCTCTCTCTCTCTCTCTCTCTCTCTCTCTCTCTCTCTCTCTCTCTCTCTCTCTCTCTCTCTCTCTCTCTCTCTCTCTCTCTCTCTCTCTCTCTCTCTCTCTCTCTCTCTCTCTCTCTCTCTCTCTCTCTCTCTCTCTCTCTCTCTCTCTCTCTCTCCTCTCCCTGCTTGTCGCCGCCCCTCCCTCGCTGCCCTGCCCGCCGCCCCAGCAGCAGCAGCCCGCCGCCCTCCCTGCCCTGCCCGCCATCGCCCCTCCCTCCCCGCCGTCGCCCTCCCTGCTTGTCGCCGCCCCTCCCTCCCTGCCCTGCCCGCCGCCCCAGCAGCAGCAGCCCGCCGCCCTCCCTGCCCTGCCCGCCATCGCCCCTCCATCCCTACCCGTCACCGGTCTCTGCTCGCCGTCGGCCTGCCCGAGGTGCTGCCACAAACCCTAATTCGGCGCCTACTTGCTGCCCGTTGCCCCACTGCCAGTTGACCCTCTGCCCTCCTTCAACTTCAACCTTAGCCATTGCTCGAGGAAGTCCACAAAACCCTAATCCGGGCCCAATCTTGATCAGAATGCCTAACTCTAAACCTAAGTTAAACTCGAACCCTAACTTAAACTCGAACAATATTCCAACACAAATTTTGAATTTTGACACCTGAATTTTGAATTTTGAAACCTGACCCTAACTTGAAAAACTTGACCCTCTCTCTCTCTCTCTCTCTCTCTCTCTCTCTCTCTCTCTCTCTCTCTCTCTCTCTCTCTCTCTCTCTCTCTCTCTCTCTCTCTCTCTCTCTCTCTCTCTCTCTCTCTCTCTCTCTCTCTCTCTCTCTCTCTCTAAAGCCCTCTGAAATGGCTCCCATGGACCGGAGGGAAGTGGACGAACTTATCGCTAAAGCCATCAAAGAGGCCAAAAAGGAAGCAGACCGCAACCTCAATTTGGAGATACGAAAAATGATGGAAAAGTTCAAAGGACTCGAAGAACAAGTAATGGATAAAGTCAAAGGACTTGAAGAACAGGTAAAGACTCTCACAGAAGAACGAGACAATTGGAGGACAGCCTATGAGCACTTGAAAGAAGAGGGGGAGATCTCCAATGTGGAGACACTCAAAGAAGAAATAAAGAAGGAAATCAAAACCGAGGTAGAATCCACTCGAGATTCGTGGGTGGAAGTAGTACAAAAAAGGGTTAAGAAGGAAGTTAGAGAAGACGTGCAGAAAGAAGAGCTCACACGAGTCCAGGATACACTTGAGGAGGAGAGGCTTCGACACACCCGCAGACTTCACATTCAGATTACGGGCATACCCGAAGGAGCATCACCGGAGGCAGACGCCACTGACATTTGCCGTCGACTTGGATACGAGAGCATGCCCTTCACATGTGCATGGAGGGTTGGAAGTGATACATCACGTTTGCGAGCACTCATCCTTAAGATGAGCTCTGAGGAGGCATGGACCGCCTTTTTTAGATGTCGATCAGTATTACGTGGACTACCCGGCGGCGCCCTCTACATGGACGAGGACCTCACGCGGATGCAGGTGGCACACCGACGCGCTTGCATGCCACAGATACTCCAGGCACGCCGAGAGGGAAGGAAGGCCTTCTACCGTGATGGTAAGGTCTTCATAGATGGAGCCCTATCAAATAGGGCCACGCGGCCTATGAGACATCACTACACCAGGAGACACCACTCAGAGGAGCAGTGTGGAACTGCAATGGGGCACTATGGACGTGACCAGACAGACTCGAGGAGATCCTGGCATCACATGACTTTGCTTGCATCACGGAGACACACGAGAGCCCAGAGAGAGGTCTACCACGCATTGCAGGTTTTCATTGGGAATTTGCATTAAGGACCACGACGAGACAGAGTACAGCGAGAGGGTCGGGAGGTGTGGCCATCGTATTTAGACAGGAGATACAGAGTCGGATCCATATTATAGGAAGAGATGAGGAGGCACGATACATGTGGGTTCGCATGGAGATAGCACAGGGGAGCTGGATTTACATTGCTATATGCTATTTTCCTCCAGGCGGATCCCGATATGCAGGACAGGATCTTGGGGGACCGATCCGAGACAGAGACTCACCATACACAGCACTTTCAGATGAGATACTACATTACAGCACACTAGGGGAAGTCTTCCTTATGGGGGACTTCTATGGCCGCACTCAGTCATATCAGTGTGAGGCATACGACATGGATCACCCACATCTCATGAGGGCCAGAGACCCCGATGAGATGAGCACCAGTAGAGTATCGGCTGATATGGGTCAGGACACCACAGGGTATAGCAGACATCTACTTGAGCTAGGCAGCCGACATCAGCTCGTTATATATAACGGGATGAATCGTTGGCCAGGTTCGGGCGGACTTACTTGCTTTCCTCACGGCGGAGGTGAGAGCACAGTCGACTACATTTTGGGTACCACCTCTGGAGCTTCACTCATCCCCTCACTTAGTATTGGACGACGCCCACTTGGTGCTGACCATACATTTATTACATTCACACTATCATCTCCTATTCCATTAGACCCTCCCTCACCCACTAAGACACACACGACAATACACTTCACACACGAGCTCTCACACGTTTATGCACACCATTTACACACCCGCCTACTCTCCCTCGATCCACTCTCACCCTTGGATACACTTACATCACAGTTCACCACCATCCTACACGACTCAGCTCTTTGCAGTTTCGCACACCGCACACATACACACCCTGCACGCACAGGTTCCATGCCTCAGAACAGCTGGTATGATGCAGATTGCCGCGAGCTACGGAAGCACCTACGCATCTTAGAGCATAGAGGGGATATTACACACACACAGACACAGCGTCGCATGCAGAGCCTTACTCGCCGCAAACGGCGAGATTGGGAGGAGAGACAGTACTGGGATATTTATCATTTACTCATGAGTCGAGACAGTACAGTGGCATGGCGACATTTGAGAGAGAGGAGACAGCAGACACCCATCCGAGACCCGAGCACTTGGCATAGCTATGCACAGAGCCTATACGAGATCCCAGACCAGCCCCCCATTCCCAGACCACAGAGCTCACGTCCTACTACATCTGACTTCTTTACACCCACTATGGTGGGACGCGCTATTGCCCGTCTACAGCATGGCAGGGCCCATGACCTTTTCGGTTTACAGGCTGAGCACCTCATCTACGGAGGCACCACCCTTGCACCGCTCATTGCCCACCTCTTCAACCGTGCACTGGTTGAAGGGTTCCCTGACTCATGGACTGAGCACACCATAGTGCCCATTCATAAGTCAGGAGATACTATGGATCCAGCTACATACCGGACGATCATGATTGGCCCTATATTGGCCAAGTTATATGGGGCGGTACTGGAGACAGAGTTGAGTACTCTCGCTGAGAGGAAGGGTATCAGGGCTCCAGGACAGGCCGGCTTCAGACGAGATTACTCTACCATTGACCACATCTTCACTCTGAGATGTCTGATCGACCGGGCAAGGGTGAGGAAGAGGAGATTATATTGCTGCTTTGTGGACTTCCGCAAAGCATTTGACACCGTTCCCAGGGGACGACTCTTCAGACGACTACTTGATATCGGAGCTCCAGAGGAGATGATATGGGGGATCTATGCCTTATACGAGAGAGTATCTGGCAGAGTCAGATGTCCGGGGGGCTTATCTCATCCACTTGCTAGCACTATCGGGGTGAAGCAAGGATGCCCTCTTTCACCCACCCTCTTTGGTCTCTACATTGATGAGATAGTGGACTACATACAGCAGCAGGGGGGTGATGGCATTGAGGTACGCGGGTCCACTGTCCATATTCTTTTATACGCTGATGATATTGTACTGGTTTCAGAGTCGGCAGAAGGCCTACAGCATCATTTACATGGCCTAGATGACTTTTGCACACACAAAGGGTTATCTGTGAACCTTGGTAAAACAAAGGTCATGATCTTTCATACATCAGCACAGGTACGCAGACATAGTTTGTTTACAGCAGCGGGTGGACCGATTGAGGTGGTCGGATCATATGTTTACTTGGGAGTGACATTTACAGAAGCATCAGGGGTCTTCTCTATGTCTCAGGCTGCACGTGACCGCATCACACGTGGGTATGCAGCACTTGCCTTGATGGAGAGACAGTGCCACCACGCATATTTTCAGGAGCCCCACACAAAGGGGTGGCTCTTCGACACTTTGGTTACACCAGCGCTCATGTATGGGGCAGCCATATGGGACCAGGATTAGCCACATCAATATGGACAGCATTAGAGAGGCCACAGATCCTCATGATTTCTAGACTTATCCGCAACAAGCCTTCAATACCACATGATATCATTAGAGCAGAGCTCGCTGCACCACCGATGCTAGTTGAGGCACTATTCCAGACAGTATGCCTATTACACAGACTCCTCAGCATGGATACAGAGCGCATTGCTTATCGGGCTTTCCAGGCATCACGGGACATGGCATTAGCAGGCGACACCTCCTCATGGTATGCACAGACACGAGACTGGCTGGCCCACCATGGCTTTGACATAGACAGGCTACCACCACTACAGTACGACTCACATGCACCCACCTACTCGCTCTCTCATCAGGAGAGGAATAGGATCATTCGTCAGGAGATATGGCATACATACATACAGAGGACATGGGTGAGCCCTAGGGGTACATTGCCACCGAAAATGCTCTATTACCGTGAGCATTTTCTACATATATCGGACGAGGGCTTCATCGAGATTCCGAGATACATGCAGACATATCTACCCCACCACCTTCGAGTCATCATTGGGCAGCTCCGGGTCTCATCGCACCAGCTTGAGATTGAGAGGGGTCGATCCAGGGGAGTCCCCCGTGAGGAGAGGTGGTGCCCAGTATGCGAGACAGAGGTAGAGAGTGAGGAGCATTTTGTTATCAGATGCCCAGCATACTTAGACCTACGAGCACAGTTCCAGATAGAGGAGTCACTCCCGTTATGCATGACCATGGGAGACCAGCGACACTTGGGACGCTTCCTCGCGGCAGCATACGAGAGGCGAGATCGGTCACTCCAGCCCACACATCAGCCACGAGTGAGTACACAGCAGACCATTACCCAGTTTTTTCAGCGAGCTGAGCTACATCAGACAGGTCCACCTATAGGGCTCTCACTCCACCAGGCAGCAGCACAGAGAGCACGGCGCCGACCACGCATGGGCAGATATCATCGACCACGACTATATCAGGAGGATATCTCACGCATCAGGACAGCCTACGACCACATGATGGAGCATAGGCGCACCACCACCCCATGGGTTGTCTTCCTTCAGGAGGCACTCAGACCACCCCCGATGTACCACATACTACACCCACCCCCACCCATTCACCAGTAGCTAGGGTGTTTTACTCACACTTTTACTCACATGTCCCCCATGTATTAGGTGGCCACTATCTGCGGAGTCAGAGCCACGTCTTCCCATCCTTTTCCAGCCTTATATATCTTTGTGTCGCAATATACCTTTTATTTCATTTTATCCTCTACACAGGGTTACTACACTTGTACATGGTTTTTTGTCTCATAGGCCAAGTTTGGCCTCCAGAAGACGTTAATATGACTTTCTTTCTTTCTCTCTCTCTCTCTCTCTCTCTCTCTCTCTCTCTCTCTCTCTCTCTCTCTCTCTCTCTCTCTCTCTCTCTCTCTCTCTCTCTCTCTCTCTCTCTCTCTCTCTCTCTCTCTCTCTCTCTCTCTCTCTCTGCACACCGACGCGCTTGCATGCCACAGATACTCCAGGCACGTCGAGAGGGGAGGAAGGCCTTTTACCGTGATGGTAAGGTCTTCATAGATGGACGCCCTATCAAATAGGGCCATGCGGCCTATGAGACATCACTACACCAGGAGACACCACTCAGAGGAGCAGTGTGGAACTGCAACGGGGCACTCTGGACGCGATCGGACAGAGTCGAGGAGATCCTCGCATCACATGACTTTGCGTGCATCACAGAGACACACGAGAGCCCAGAGAGGTCTACCACGCATTGCAGGTTTTCATTGGGAATCTGCATTCAGGACCACGATGAGACAGAGTACAGCACGAGGATCGGGAGGAGTGGCCATCGTATTTCGACAGGAGATACAGAGTCGGATCCATATTATAGGTAGAGATGAGGAGGCACGATACATGTGGGTTCGCATGGAGATAGCACAGGGGAGCTCGATTTACATTGCTATATGCTACTTCCCACCAGGCGGATCTCGATACGCAGGACAGGATCTCGGGGGACCGATCCGAGATAGAGACTCACCATACACAGCGCTTTCAGATGAGATACTACATTACAGCACACTAGGTGAAGTCTTCCTTATGGGGGACTTCAATGGCCGCACTCAGTCGCATCAGTGCGAGGCATACGACATGGACCACCCACAGATCATGAGGGCCAGAGACCCCGATGAGATTAGCACGAGCAGGGTATCAGCAGATACGGGTCAGGACACCACCGGCTATGGCAGACATCTACTCGAGCTAGGCAGCCGACATCATCTCGTTATATATAACCGGATGAATCGTTGGCCAGGTTCAGGCGGATTTACTTGCTTCCCTCACGGGGGAGGTGAGAGCACAGTCGACTACATTTTGGGTACTACCTCTGGAGCTTCACTCATCCCTTCACTTAGTATTGGACGACGCCCACTCGGTGCTGACCACACATTTATCACATTCACACTCTCATCTCCGATTCCTTTAGACCCTCCCTCACCCACTGAGATACATACCACGATACACTTCACACACGAGCTCTCACATGTTTATGCACACCATTTACAAACCCGCCTACTCTCCCTTGATCCATTCTCACCTTTGGACACACTTACATCACATATCACCTCCATCCTACAGGACTCAGCTCTCCGCAGCTTCCCACACCGCACACATAGGCACCCTCCACGCACAGGATCCATGCCCCAGAACCGCTGGTATGATGCAGATTGTCGTGAGCTACGGAAGCACCTACGGATTTTAGAGCATAGAGGAGATATTACACACACACAGGCACAGCGTCGCATGCAGAGCCTTACTCGCCGCAAACGGCGGGACTGGGAGGAGAGACAGTATTGGGATATTTACCATTTGCTCATGAGTCGAGACAGTGCAGTGGCATGGCGACATTTGAGAGAGAGGAGACAGCAGACACCTATCCGAGACCCGAGCACTTGGCATAGCTATGCACGGGGCCTATACGAGATCCCAGGCCAGCCTCCCATTCCCAGACCGCAGAGCTCACGTCCTACTACCTCTGACTTCTTCACACCCACTATGGTGGGACGCGCTATTGCCCGGCTGCAGCATGGCAGGGCCCATGATCATTTCGGTTTACAGGCAGAGCACCTCATCTATGGAGGCACGACTCTCGCACCGCTCATTGCCCATCTCTTCAACCGTGCATTGGTTGAAGGGTTCCCAGACTCATGGACTGAGCACACCATAGTGCCCATTCATAAGTCGGGTGATACTATGGATCCAGGTACATACCGGACGATCATGATTGGCCCTATATTGGCCAAGTTATATGGGGCGGTACTAGAGACAGAGTTGAGTACTCTCGCTGAGAGGAAGGGCATCAGGGCTCCAGGACAGGCAGGTTTCAGACGAGATTACTCTACCATTGACCACATCTTCACTCTGAGATGCCTGATCGACCAGGCCAGGGTGAGGAAGAGGAGATTATATTGTTGCTTTGTGGACTTTCGCAAAGCATTTGACACTATTCCCAGGGATCGACTCTTCAGACGACTCCTTGACATCGGAGCTCCGGAGGAGATGATATGGGGGATCTACGCCTTATACGAGAGAGTATCCGGTAGAGTCAGATGTCCAGGGGGCTTATCTGATCCACTTACTAGCACTATCGGGGTGAAGCAAGGATGCCCTCTCTCACCCACCCTCTTTGGTCTCTACATTGATGAGATAGTGGATTTCATACAGCAGCAGGGGGGAGATGGCATTGAGGTACACGGGTCCACTGTCCATATTCTTTTATACGCTGATGATATTGTATTGGTTTCAGAGTCTGCAGAAGGTCTACAGCATCATCTACACGGCCTAGATGACTTTTGCAGACACGGAGGGTTATCTGTGAACCTTGGTAAAACCAAGGTCTTGATCTTTCATACATCAGCACAGGTACGCAGACATAGTTTGTTCACAGCAGCAGGTGGACCGATCGAGGTGGTCGGATCATATGTTTACTTGGGGGTGACATTTACAGCAGCATCAGGGGTCTTCTCTATGGCTCAGGCAGCCCGTGACCGCATCACACGTGGGTACGCAGCACTAGCTTTGATGGAGAGACAGTGCCACCAGGCATATTTTCAGGAGCCACGCACAAAGGGGTGGCTCTTTGACACTTTGGTTACGCCAGCGCTCATGTATGGGGCAGCCATATGGGGACCAGGATTAGCTACATCAGTATGGACAGCATTAGAGAGGCCACAGATCCTCATGATTGCCAGACTTATCCGCAGCAAGCCTTCAGTACCACATGATATCATTAGAGCAGAGCTCGCTGCACCACCGATGCTAGTTGAGGCACTATTCCAGACGGTATGCCTATTACACAGACTTCGAGGCATGGATACAGAGCGCATTGCTTATCGTGCTTTCGAGGCATCACGTGATATGGCATTAGCAGGCGACACCTCCTCATGGTATGCACAGACACGAGACTGGCTTGCCCACCATGGCTTTGACATAGACAGGCTACCACCACTACAGTACGACTCTCATGCACCCACCTACTCGCTCTCTCATCAAGAGAGGAATAGGATCATTCGTAAGGAGATATGGCATACATACATACAGAGGACATGGGTGAGCCCTAGGGGTACATTGCCACCGAAAATGCTCTACTACCGCGAGCATTTTCTACATATATCGGGCACGGGCTTCATCGAGATTCCGAGATACATGCAGACCTACCTTCCCCACCACCCACGAGTCGTCATTGGGCAGCTCCGGGTTTCATCACATCAGCTCGAGATTGAGAGGGGTCGGTCCAGGGGAGTCCCCCGTGAGGAGAGGTGGTGCCCAGTATGCCAGACAGAGGTAGAGAGTGAAGAGCATTTTGTTATCAGATGTCCAGCATACATAGACCTACGAGCACAGTTCCAGATCGAGGAGTCATTCCAGCTGTGCATGACTATGGGAGACCAGAGACGCTTGGGACGCTTTCTCACAGCAGCATACGAGAGGCGAGAGCAGTCACTACAGCCCATACATCAGACACGGGTGAGTACCCAGCAGACCATTACCCAGTTCTTTCAGCGAGTTGAGCTACATCAGAGAGGTCCATCTATAGGGCTCACGCTCCACCAGGCAGCAGCACAGAGAGCACAGCGCCGACCACGCATGGGCGGATATCGTCGACCACGACTATATCAGGAGGATATCTCACGCATCAGGATTGCCTACGACCACATGATGGAGCATAGGCGTACCACCACCCCCTGGGTTGTCTTCCTTCAGGAGGCACTCAGACGACCACCGATGTACCACATACTACACCCACCTCCACCCATCACCAGTAGCTAGGGCGTTTTACTCACATTTTGGACCCCCCCCATGTATTAGGTGGCCACTATCTGCAGAGTCAGAGCCACATCTCCCCAGCCTTTTCCAGCCCTATATAGCTTTGTGTAGCGATATACTTTTTATTTCATTTTATCTTCTACACAGGGTTACTACACTTGTACATGGTTTTTGTCTCATAGGCCAAGTTTGGCCTCCAGAAGACGTTAATATGACTTTCTTTCTTTCTTTCTTTTCTCTCTCAGTCTCTCTCTCTCTCATCACATAGACTAGAGATTGAGACGGGCAGAGCCGCAGACATTCCCAGAGAGGAGCGGATATGCAGGGTTTGCACAGTAGAGATAGAGGATGAGGAGCACTTTGTATGCAGATGTAGCGCATATGATGGCATCAGAGGTAGATACCGGGCTCTATTTACAGGGCAGCCCACCCTTCGAGAGGTCATGGACTCTAGAGACCAGCGACAGCTCGGGCGATTCCTACTAGAGATACAGAGTCACAGAGATTCCCTACTCCAGCCTACTGTAGCAGCCCATACAGGAGGGAGACAGAGTCAGCTCACTGAGTTCTTTATTCCACGAGGTGCTGCAGCCCTCCCCCCCTCAACCCACACACCAAGAGGGGTGACTCTTCAGCAGGCTCAGGCTGCTCGAGCTAGGAGACGACCTCGTGCTAGAGGATATCGGGCCCCGAGACATCACCGACATCAGATTGCAGAGATCAAGGCTCGTCACCATGGCGCCATGGAGGAGAGACGATTCCAAATGATGGCTGATCCCATTGCAGCTATCACGATGGCCCTGACTCCACCTCCACCTATGTATCACATCTTACACCCGCCCACTAGCACAGGATGGAGCTAGTTAGTCGTTTCAGATGCATTCCCATGCTTGTTGTACTACCCCTTTGCATATAGACTGCTATAGATATCGCACTCCATACACCCCCCCCTTTCATGGTTATCTCCACACGCATTTCACGGAGATATGTATCAGCTTTACCAGTTTCTTTTTCAGCACTTTTATCTTCTCTGATAGACAGAAGATACACCCATGTACATCGATTTGTCTCATAGGCCGAGTTCGGCCTCCTAATAGACGTAAAAACACTTTCTTTCTTTCTTTCTTTATCTCATGTTCCGGATGAATCGTTGGCCAAGTTCGGGCGGATTTACTTGCTTCCCTCATCGGGGAGGTGAGAGCACAGTCGACTACATTTTGGGTACCACCTCTGGAGCTTCACTCATACCCTCACTTAGTATTGGACGACGTCCACTTGGTGTTGACCATACATTTATCACACTCACATTCTCATCTCCGATTCCATTAGACCCTCCCTCACCCACTGAGACACATACCACAATACACTTCACGCACGAGCTCTCACACGTTTATGCACACCATTTACACACCCGCCTACTCTCCCTCGATCCACTCTCACCTTTGGACACACTTACATCACAGATCATCACCATCCTACAGGACTCTTCTCTCCACAGCTTCCCACACCACACACATAGGCACCCTCCACGCACAAGATCCATGCTCCAGAACCGTTGGTATGATGCAGATTGTCGTGAGCTACGGAAGCACCTCCGGATTTTAGAGCATAGGGGAGAGATAACACACACACAGGCACAGCGTCGCATGCAGAGCCTTACTCGCCCGAAACAGTGAGATTGGGAGGAGAGAGAGTATTGGGATATTTACCATTTGCTCAGGAGTCGAGACAGTGGAGTGGCATGGCGACATTTGAGAGAGAGGAGGCAGCAGACACCTATCTGAGAGCCGAGCACTTGGCATAGCTATGCACAGAGTCTATATGATATCCCAGACCAGCCCCCCATCCCCAGACCGCAGAGCTCACGTCCTACTACCTCTGACTTCTTCACACCCACTATGGTGGGACGCGCTATTGCCCGGCTACAGCATCGCACGGCCCATGACCATTTCGGTTTACAGGGAGAGCACCTCATCTATGGAGGCACGACTCTCGCACCGCTCATTGCCCACCTCTTCAACCGTGCATTGGTTGAAGGGTTCCCGGACTCATGGACTCAACACACCATAGTGCCCATTCATAAGTCAGGTGATACTATGGATCCAGCTACATACCGGACAATCATGATTGGCCCTATATTGGCCAAGTTATATGGGGAAGAACTAGAGACAGAGTTGAGTACTCTCGCTGAGAGGAAGGGTATCAGGGCTCCAGGACAGGTAGGTTTCAGACGAGATTACTCTACTATTGACCACATCTTCACTCTGCGATGCCTGATTGACCAGGCAAGGGTGAGAAAGAGGAGATTATACTGTTGCTTTGTGGACTTCCGCAAAGCATTTGACACTGTTCCCAGGGACCGACTCTTCAGACGACTACTTGATATTGGAGCTCCGGAGGAGATGATATGGGGGATCTACGCCTTATATGAGAGAGTATCTGGTAGAGTTAGATGCCCAGGGGGCTTATCTGATCCACTTGCTAGCACTATCGGGGTGAAGCAAGGATGCCCTCTTTCACCCACCCTCTTTGGTCTCTACATTGATGAGATAGTGGACTTCATACAACTGCAGGGGGGAGATGGCATTGAGGTACGGGGAGCCACTGTCCATATTCTTTTATACGCTGATGATATTGTATTGGTTTCAGAGTCTTCAGAAGGTCTACAGCATCATCTACATGGCCTAGATGACTTTTGCAGACATAGAGGGTTATCTGTGAACCTTGGTAAAATCAAGGTCATGATCTTTCATACATCTGCACAGGTACGCAGACATAGTTTGTTCACAAAAGCAGGTGGACCAATCAAGGTGGTCGGATCATATGTTTACTTGGGAGTGACATTTACAACAGCATCTGGGGTCTTCTCTATGTCTCAGGCAGCTCGTGACTGCATCACACGTGGGTACGCAGCACTAGCTTTGATGGAGAGACACTGCCACCAGGCATATTTTCAGGAGCCCCGCACAAAGGGGTGGCTCTTTGACAATTTGGTTACGCTAGCGCTCATGTATGGGGCAGCTATTTGGGGGCCGGGATTAGCTACATCAGTATGGACAGCATTACAGAGGCCACAGATCCTCATGATTGCCAGACTTATCCGCAGCAAGCCTTCAGTACCGCATGATATAATTAGAGTAGAGCTCGCTCCACCATCGATGCTAGTTGAGGCACTGTTCCAGACACTATGCCTAGTACACAGACTTTGGAGCATGGATCCAGAGCGCATTCCTTATCGTGCTCTCCAGGCATCACGTGATATGGCATTAGCAGGCGACACCTCTTCATGGTATGCACAGACACGAGACTGGCTAGCCCACCATGGCTTTGACATAGACAGGCTACCACCACTACAGTACGACTCACATGCACCCACCTACTCGCTCTCTCATCAAGAGAGGAATAGGGTCATTCGTCACGAGATATGGCATACATACATACAGAGGACATGGGTGAGCCCAAGGGATACATTGCCACCGAAAATGCTCTATTACCGCGAGCATTTTCTACATATATCGGACGCGGGCTTCATCGAGATCCCGAGATACATGCAGACATACCTTCCCCACCACCTCCGAGTCGTCATTGGGCAGGTTCGGGTCTCATCACATCAGCTCGAGATTGAGAGGGGTCGGTCCAGGGGAGTCCCCCGTGAGGAGAGGTGGTGCCCAGTATGCCAGACAGAGGTAGAGAGTGAGGAGCATTTTGTTATCAGATGCCGAGCATACTTAGACCTACGAGCACAGTTCCAGCTAGAGGAGTCACTCCAATTGTGCATGACCATGGGAGACCAGCGATGCTTGGGGCGCTTCCTCACAGGAGCATACGAGAGGCGAGAGCGATCACTACAGCCCACACATCAGCCACAGGTGAGTACCCAGCAGACCATTACCCAGTTCTTTCAACGAGCGGAGCTAGATCAGAGAGGTCCTTCTAGAGGGCTCACACTCCACCAGGCAGCAGCATAGAGAGCACGACGCCGACCACGCATGGTAGGATATCATAGACCGCGACTATATCAGGAGGATATGTCACGCATCAGGACAGCCTACGACCACATGATGGAGCATAGGCGTTCCACCACCCCCTGGGTTGTCTTCCATTAGGAGGCACTCAGACCACCTCCGATGTGCCACATACTACACCCACCTCCCCCATCACCAGTAGCTAGGGTGTTTTGCTCACTCATATTATGGATCCCCCTGTATTAGGTGGCCACTATCTGCTGAGTCAGAGCCACTTCTCCCCAACCTTTTACCAACCCTTGATAGCTTTGTGTTTATTTCATTTCATTTTCTACACATGGTTACTACACTTGTACATGGCTTTTGTCTCATAGGCCAAGTTTGGCCTCCAGAAGACGTTAATATGACTTTCTTTCTTCTCTCTCTCTCTCTCTCTCTCTCTCTCTCTCTCTCTCTCTCTCTCTCTCTCTCTCTCTCTCTCTCTCTCTCTCTCTCTCTCTCTCTCTCTCTCTCTCTCTCTCTCTCTCTCTCTCTCTCTCTCTCTCTCTCTCTCTCTCTCTCTCTTTTCTTTCTCTCCGTCGCCCTCTCTGTCCTGTGTCGCAGCCGGTCGCCCTCTGTCCCTCGCCCTCTCTGTCCCCTGTCGCAGCCGGTCTCCCTCTGTCCCTCGCCCTCTCTGTCCCCTGTCACAGCTCGTCGCCCTCTGCCCATCGGACGTTGCAGCCGTCGCCCTCTGTCCGTTGCAGCCATTGCAGCCCGTCGGACGTTGCAGCCCTATCTATCTATCTGTCGCAGCCCTGTCCGCCCTCGCAGCCCCATCGCGGCCTCATCCGTCCCTCTCTCTCCTCGTCGCGCTGAGTGCAGCCCGTGGTCTGTGGAAACCCTAAACACAGCCCGTCGTATGCAATGTCCAACCTTAACCCGAAGCTTAAACCTAGCATCAAATTCAAATCAGAATTACCTAACCCTAACCCCAGAAACCTAACCCTAACCCTCATCATGAGCTTGTTTTTAATCACCTAACCTAACCCTTATCTAAACCAAAAACCAAAACCCTAACCCAAAATCTCAACCCTAGTTCGAACCCTAACCCTAGCCTTTAAAACCAAAAGCCTAGCCCTAAATCCTAACCCTGATCTGAGAACATGCCCTTCACATGCGCATGGAGGGTTGGGAGGGATACGTCTCGTCCGCGAGCACTCATCCTTCATATGAGCTCCGAGGAGACACGGACTGACCTTTTTAGACTCCAACCAATACTACAGGGATTACCAGGCGGTGCCCTCTACATGGACGAGGACCTCACGAGGATGCAGGTAGCACACAGACGTGCTTGCATGCCACAGATACTCAAGGCACGTCGAGAGGGAAGGAAGGCCTTTTATCGGGATGGTAAGATCTTCATAGATGGACTCCCTATCAAATAGGGCAACGCGGCCCATGAGACATCATTACACCAGGAGGCACCACTCAGAGGAGCAGTGTAGAATTGCAACGGGGCACTCTGGACACGACCGGACAGACCTGAGGAGATCCTAGACTCGCATGACTTTGTTTGCATTACAGAGACACATGAGAGCCCAGAGAGAGGCCTGCCACGCATTGCAAGTTTTCACTGGGAATCTGCATTCAGGACCACGATGAGACAGAGTACAACACGAGGGTCGGGCCGTGTTGCCATCCTATTTAGACAGGATATACACAGCCGGATCCATATCATCGGGAGAGATGAGGAGGGCGCTACATGTGGGTCCGCATAGAGATAGCACCAGGTAGCTTGATTTACATTTCAATATGCTACTTTCCACCAGGTGGATCCCGATACGCAGGGGAGGGCCTTGGAGGATCGATTCGAGATAGAGACTCACCATACACAGCACTTTCAAATGACATACTACATTACAGCACCTTAGGTGAAGTCTTCCTCATGGGGGACTTCAACGGCCGCACCCAGTCACATCAGTGCGAGGTATACGACATGGACCATCCACATCTCATGAGGGGCAGAGATCCGGAGGACACATGCACCAGTAGAGTGTAAGCAGATATGGGTCACGATGCCACCGGATATGGAAGACACTTGCTTGAGTTGGGTAGCAGACACCATCTCGTTATGTATAATGGGATGCATCGGTGGCGAGGTTCGGACGGACTTACTTGCTTCCCTCACGGGATAGGTGAGAGCACAGTCGACTACATTTTGGGTACCACCTCTGGAGCTTCACTCATCCCCTCACTTAGTATTGGCCGACGCCCACTTGGTGCTGACCATACCTTTATCACATTCATACTTTCATCTCCTATTCCATTAGACCCCTCCTTATCCACTAAGGCACACACCACGATACACTTCACACGAGCTCTCACATGTTTATGCACACCATTTACACACCCGTCTACTCTCCCTCGATCCACTCTCACCCCGGGACACACTTACATCACAGATCACCACCATCCTACAGGGCTCAGCTCTCTTCAGCTTCCCACATCGCATACATATACACCCTCCATGCACTCGATCCATGCCCCAAAACCGATGGTATGATGCAGATTGTCGTGAGTTACGGAAGCACCTACGGATTTTAGAGCATAGAGGGGATATTACACACACACAGGCACAACGTCGCATGCATAGCCTTACTCGCCGCAAACGGCGAGAATGGGAGGAGAAATAGTATTGGGATATTTATCATTTACTCATGAGTCGAGACAGTACAGTGGCATGGCGACATCTGAGAGAGAGGAGACAGCAGACACCCATTCAAGATCCGAGCACTTGGCATAGCTATGCACGGAGCCTATACGACATCCCAGACCAGCCCCTTATTGCCAGGCCACAGAGCTCACGTCCCACTACCTCTGACTTCTTCACACCCAATATGGTGGGAAGCGCTATTGCCCATCTACAACATGGCAGGGCCCATGACCATTTCGGTTTACAGGCAGAGCACCTTATCTACGGAGGCACGCCTCTCGCACCACTCATTGCCCACCTCTTCAACCGTGCATTGGTTGAAGGGTTTCCTGACTCATGGACTGAGCACACCATAGTGCCCATTCATAAGTCGGGTGATACTACGGATCCAGCTACATACAAGACGATCATGATTGGCCCTATATTGGCCAAGTTATATGGGGTGGTACTAGAGACAGAGTTGAGTACTCTCGCTGAGAGGAAGAGTATCAGGGCTCCAGGACACGCAGGTTTCAGACCAGATTACTCTACCATTGACCACATCTTCACCTTGAGATGCCTGATCGACCAGGAAAGCGTGAGGAAGAGGAGACTATATTGCAAGCGTGAGGAAGAGGAGACTATATTGCTGCTTTGTGGACTTCCGCAAAGCATTTGACACTGTCCCCAGGGACCGCCTCTTCAGGCGACTGCTTGATATCGGAGCCCCGGATGAGATGATATGGGGGATCTACGCCTTGTACGAGAGAGTATCAGGTAGAGTCAGATGTCCAGGGGGCTTATCTGATCCACTTGCTAGCACTATCGGGGTGAAGCAAGGGTGCCCTCTTTCACCAACCCTCTTTGGTCTCTACATTGATGAGATAGTGGACTTCATACAGAAGCAGGGAGGTGATGGCATTGAGGTACGTGGGTCCACTATTCATATTCTATTATATGTTGATGATATTGTACTGGTTTCACAGTCTGGAGAAGGTCTACAGCATCATCTACATGGCCTAGATGACTTCTGCGGACACAGAGGCTTATCTGTGAACCTTGGTAAAACCAAGGTCATGATCTTTCATACATCAGCACAGGTACGCAGGCATAGTTTGTTCACAGCAGCAGGCGGAGCAGCAGGCGGACCAATCGAGGTGGTCGGATCATATGTTTACTTGGGAGTGACATTTACAGCAGCATCAGGGATCTTCTCTATGTCTCAGGCAGCTCGTGATCGCATCACACGTGGGTACGCGGCACTTGCTTTGATGGAGAGACGGTGCCACCAGGCATATTTTCAGGAGCCCCGCACAAAGGGGTGGCTTTTCGACACTTTGGTTATGCCAACGCTCATGTATGGGGCAGCCATTTGGGGGCCGGGGTTAGCTACATCAGTATGGACAGCATTGGAGAGGCCACAGATCCTCATGATTGCCAGACTTATCCGCAGCAAGCCTTCAGTACCACATGATATCATTAGAGCAGAGCTCGCTGCACCACCGATGCTAGTTGAGGCACTATTCCAGACAGTATGCCTTCTACACAGACTTCGGAGCATGGATACAAAACGCATTGCTTATCGTGCTTTCCAGGCATCACGTGATATGGCATTAGCAAGCGACACCTCCTCATGGTATGCTCAGACACAAGACTGGCTGGCCCACCATGGTTTTGACATAGACAGGCTACCACCACTACAGTATGACTTACATGCACCCACCTACTCGCTCTCTCATCAGGAGAGGAATAGGGTCATTCATCAGGAGATATTTCATACATACATACAGAGGACATGGGTGAGCCCAAGGGATACATTGCCACCAAAAATGCTCTATTACCGTGAGCATTTTCTACATATATCGGACGAGGGCTTCATCGAGATTCTGAGATACATGCAAACATACCTACCCCACCACCTTCGCATTGTCATTGGTCAGCTCCGGGTCTCATCACATCAGCTCGAGATTGAGAGGGGCCGATCCAGGGGAGTCCCCCGTGGGGAGAGGTGGTGCCAAGTATGCCAGATAGAGGTAGAGAGTGAGGAGCATTTTGTTATCAGATGCCTGGCATACTTAGACCTACGAGCACAGTTTCAGATAGAGGAGTCACTCCAGCTCTGCATGACTATGGGAGATCAGCGGCGCTTGGGACGCTTCCTCACAGCAGCATACGCTAGGCAAGAGCGGTCACTACAGCCCACACATCAGACATGGGTGAGTTCCCGGCAGACCATTACTTAGTTCTTTCAGCGAGCTGAGTTACATCAGAGAGGTCCATCTATAGGGCTCACGCTCCACCACGCATCAGCATAGAGAGCACGACGCCGACCACGCATGGTTGGATATTGTCGACCACGACTATATCAGGAGGATATCTCACGTATCTCACGCATCTGGGCAGCCTACGACCGTATGATGGGGCAGAGGCGTACCACCACCCCCTTGGTTGTCTTCCTTCAAGAGGTACTCAGATCACCACCGATATACCACATACTACATCCACCGCAAGCCCATCACCAGTAGCTAGGGTATTTTACTCACTCACATTATGGATCCCCCATGTATTAGGTGGTCATTATCTGCAGAGTCAGAGCCACGTCTCCCCAACCTTCTCCAGTTCTATATAGCTTTGTGTAGCGAGTACTTTTTATTTCATTTCGTTTTCTACACATGGTTACTACACTTGTACATGGTTTTGTCTCATAGGCCAAGTTTGGCCTCCAAAAGACGATAATATGACTTTCTTTCTCTCTCTCTCTCTCTCTCTCTCTCTCTCTCTCTCTCTCTCTCTCTCTCTCTCTCTCTCTCTCTCTCTCTCTCTCTCTCTCTCTCTCTCTCTCTCTCTCTCTCTCTCTCTCTCTCTCTCTCTCTCTCTCTCTCTCTCTCTCTCTCTCTCTCTCTCATGGCTCCCAAGCTCGCCACCTTAGAGCATGCCCTCCGAGAGTTGATAGGAAAACACAAGAAAGAAGGAGATTCTGCACTGAACGGGGTTACCCGTAGAGTTGTCGCCCTCGAAGCCAAGGTGGCAACCTTGGAGATGGAAAACGAATCCCTTCGGGAAGAGCTTCTCGCTACCCGCAAGCAGCACTCACGGGACCTGGAGGAGTTGCACACTGCGCTTACTGATATGAAAACGAAACTGGACAGCATGCACGAGGAGGGGGAGATCGCTCCACATCTAGAGGACATTCGGGTGACTATCAAGGAGTGTATGGAGGTGGTGCAGAACGAGCTTGAGACTAAGAAAGATGGATGGGTCGAGGTTGTCAAAAAGAACCTTCGACAGGAGGCAAAGAAGAACAACCACCATGAGGAGATCCACATAGTGCATACCACCATTGAGGAGGAGCGGATGCGACAGGCCCGCAGGCTCAATGTTCGCGTCTCCGGCCTCACAGAGACAGACGGATCACCGGAGGAGGACGGGCGTCGCTTGTGCACATTACTTGGATACCGTGCGGATGAGCCTCTCCCTTTCACCAGAGTATGGAGAGCAGGACGGGACACCACACGGAGCAGAGCACTTATCCTTCAGTTCTCAGATGAGGCAAGGAGGAGAGACTTTCTCAGACGACGGGCGGTACTACGCACTACACCGGGCACCCCCATCTATTTGGATGACGACCTCACACGGATGCAGGTAGAGCACAGACTGGCATGCATGCCACGTGTCCTCCAGGCTAGACGAGAGGGACATCGTGCCCTCTACAGAGACGGTCGGGTCATCATTGATGGACGGCCCATTGACTAGGGATTCGCGGCCTATGAGACAGCACAGCAGGAGGTGCACATTGCAGTCTGGAACTGCAATGGATCTTTATGGACACATCTAGGGCGCCTCGAGGAGGTGATGGAGGGAAGAGACATTATCTTCTTGACAGAGACACACGAGAGCTCGGGGAGGAGCCTACCGAGGATTGAGGGCTATATGTGGGAGTCAGCTCACCGCCGCCAGATGAGACAGCACACCACACGAGGATCAGGAGGAGTAGCCGTGCTCTATAGACAGTCGTTACAACACAGGGTACAGGTGGTAGCCAGAGACCCAGAGGCACGTTTCATGTGGATACGCTTGCAGCTATCAGAGGAGAGAGCAGCGTACTTCGCCGTATGCTATATTGCACCCATTGGTTCACGCTTCACACATTCCCCTGAGTCAGGAGGGGAGGGACCAGACACCACATCGCCATATGACTGCCTCAGTGACACGATTATGGAGTATACCGGGATGGGTGAAGTCTTCCTTGTAGGAGACTTCAATGCCCGCACTCAGAGCCACCAGTGTGATACCTACGACTTTGACGACCCTGAGATGCTTCGTACCATAGAGGACATGCCTACACTCAGAGCCTCAGCCGACACTGCCACACCCACCTTATATGGCCGACACTTACTCCAGATGGGAGCAGCACACCGTCTCGTTATATATAATGGGATGGGGAGCTGGCCCACCTCGCGCAGTCTCACCTGCATTCCACCCACGACACCACAGGGGGCAGTGTGGTAGACTATGTTATCGGACCCCCGGAGGCGACACATCTGATCACCTCATTCACTATCCCACCCTTACCGATTGGAGCTGATCACACATATCTTGCCCTATCCATTCGCGGCTCACCATGCATACCCCACCTCGTCACCACACAGCCACGAGCCCGTACCACCATTCACTTTAGACATGAGCTAGCACATATCTATAGCTCCCATGTTCGAGAGCGCATCTACTCTCTTGATCCCTCTGCCTCCTTGGACACCCTCACCGCCCACTTCTCCTCGATCCTCCATACATCTGCTACTCTCAGCTTCCCATACATTACCCACAGCACTGCACATCCGACACGGCTGGGACATACACCCCAGAATAGATGGTACGATGAGGAGTGTAGGCGACTATACCGACATCTCAGAGCACAGAGTCTCTTGGGATCCATCACAGAGAGGGAGGCACGACGACAGATGCGAGCCCTCACACGCCGTAAGCGGCGAGCTTTCGAGGAGCGACAGGAGGCAGAGTTGATCGACCTGCTCATGAGTAGGGATTGTGCCACCGCGTGCAGGGCACTACGTGAGCCACGTCCACCTACACCCATAGCAGATCCTTCGACTTGGCACACCTACGCCCAGAGGTTATATGACGTCCCAGGACAGCCACCATTACCGATTCCTTCCACACCGCGTCCGGTGATATCCACCCTCTTCACAGGATGCATGGTACGACAGGCCATCCATAGGC
Source organism: Ceratopteris richardii (assembly GCA_020310875.1). Lineage (NCBI taxonomy): Eukaryota > Viridiplantae > Streptophyta > Polypodiopsida > Polypodiales > Pteridaceae > Ceratopteris > Ceratopteris richardii. The sequence goes on from CM035415.1 coordinate 189,020,965, forward strand.
TACAGCATGGCCGTTCAGCAGACCACACGGGGCTACAGGGAGAGCACTTTATATACGCAGCAGATGTAGTTTCCCACTTGATCGCCCATCTCTTCAACCGTGCTTTCGTTGAGGGATTACCCGACTCATGGACTATGCATACCATTACGCCTATCCATAAGTCGGCGATATGATGGACCCAGGGAACTACAGGACTATTATGATAGGCCAAATCCAGGCCAAGATCTATGGGGCAGTACTAGAGGCAGAGCTCAGTACACACGCTGAGGCAGCGGGGATCAGAGCACCCGGCCAGGCAGGCTTCCGCCGCACTTTCTCCACCATCGACCACATCTTCGTGCTTCGTTGCTTGATTGAGAGCGCGAAGGCGAGGAAGCAGAGACTATACTGTTGCTTTGTGGATTTCCACAAAGCCTTAGACATGGTCCCTCGAGAGAGACTACTACGGAGGCTCCAGGAGTTACAGCTTCCATAAGACATGCTATGGGCCATCCACGCTTTGTATGCACGAGTCACAGGCAGGGTACGCTGCCCCGGTGGTCTATCAGACAGCCTTGTTAGCACCATTGGTGTGAAACAAGGTTGCCCCCTCTCACCCACTCTCTTCGGTCTCTACATCGACGAGATCACGGAGTATATACAGCGAGAAGGAGGGAGAGAAGGAGACATCGGAGGTACGCCAGTACATATCCTATTATATGCTGATGACATTGTCCTTCTCTCAGAGTCACAGGAGGGGTTGCAGTCACATTTACAGGCGCTCGATACCTTTTGCATGGAGAGAGGACTCACAGTGAACCTTGGCAAGACCAAGGTCATGATCTTCCATACCTCCGGGACAGTACGCCATCGCGCCTCTTTCACAGCAGCTCGAGGACAGATAGAGGTAGTGGACTCCTACGTCTACCTAGGTATCACCTTCTCGGGCAGCACAGGGGTATTCTCCATGGCACAGGCTGCGAGAGATAGATTGACGCGAGGTTATGCGGCACTTGCAGGATTGGAGAGACGCTGCTTTCAGACACATTTTCAGGAGCCCCTAGTGACACCCGCATTGATGTACGCAGCAGCAGTATGGGCACCAGGGATCATAGAGGCGATGTGGACACAGATTGAGAGGCCCCAGATCACCATGATATCACGCTTGCTGCGTAGCAAGCCCTCCGTTCCACATGACATTATACGAGTTGAGCTTGGCACACCACCGATGCTAGTGGAGGCCCTCTTCCAGTTGGTGACCTTTATTCTGAGAGTCAGGGAGCTCCCCACTAGCCGACTCACCAGGCTTGCATTTGAGAGCTCTAGACATTTGGCAGAGACAGGGCATGAGAGAGTATGGTATGCACAGACTTACCGATGGTTAGCAGACCATGGCATGAGCATTACGGATCTCCCCCCTTTTCAGTATGACCTCTCTTCCCCCCACATTACCCTCTCGTTCGGAGAGGAATAGGATCATCCGTCAGGACCTACTACAGATACACGTCAGGGAGACATGGATAGCACCACGGGAGCCTCTTCCCACAAAGAGGCAACACTACAGAGAGCACTTCCTGACTGTGACAGCGGATGGTTTCATTCAGAGACCACGATACATGGATACATATATGGCACCAGCCGAGAGAGTGGCCATTGGGCAGCTCAGAGTATCATCACACCAGCTCGAGATTGAGATTGGGCGAGCCACACATACCCCCAGGGATGAGCGATTATGCAGGATATGTAGAGAGGAGGTGGAGGAAGAGGAGCACTACACATGTAGATGCCAGGCATATGAGGACATCAGAGACCGCTACCCACAGCTCTTCAGGGGCCCTAGAGAGATCAGGGCTTTATTGGGGACAGAGGACCAGCGCCCTCTAGGTCGTTTCCTAGTAGAGCTCAAGCACCACCGCGCATCACTCCTCAAGCAGCAGATGGAGATACACCTGGCCCCCCCCCCCCTCAGACTTATATTACAGATTTTTTCAGACCCACATACACTCGAGGGCCCAGCTCGATGCGGGGTGTCACATTACACAGAGAAGAGGAGCTTAGACGACAGCGACGACGACCGAGACCCCTTGTCCGGAGAGCTCGTCCACATCAGAGAGAGATTCAGGCGATTCACGCACGCCATGACATGGAGATACAGAGACGTCAGCAGCGCACCCCTATCGATTTGGACGCCCAGAGCATTTTGAGGATCGCCATGATGCCTTACCCACCGATGCATTATATCCTACACCCACTCCAGGCATTTAGGGGGTTGTGATACCATCGAGCCTCCCCTCCCTATGCATATCATATTTGTATCTCACCCATTGAGCATATATATAGAGTGCATACCCATAGCACCCCACACCCTTGATACCAGCTACTATCCCTCCTTTTATACCCGTTTGCAGTACTCACACTTTATTTTCGTTTTGGATCACAGTGGATTGGATCATACTGATGTATATGTTTTGTCTCATAGGCCGATTTTGGCCTCTAATAGACGTTAAAAAGTCTTTCTTTCTTTCTCTCTCTCTCTCTCTCTCTCTCTCTCTCTTTCTCTCTCTCTCTCTCTCTCTCTCTCTCTCTCTCTCTCTCTCTCTCTCTCTCTCTCTCTCTCTCTCTCTCTCTCTCTCTCTCTCTCTCTCTCTCTCTCTCTCTCTCTCTCTCTCTCTCTCTCTCTCTCTCTCTCTCTCTCTCTCGCGCGTCAGACCCGTGCGTCAGAGGGCGTCAGATCCGCGCGTCAGAGGGCGTCAGACCCGCGCGTCATACCTGCTCTACCTGTGCGTCAGACCCGCGCGTCAGAACCCGTCAGACCCCGCGTCAGAGAGCGTCAGACCCGCGCATCAGAGAGAGAGAGAGGGGAGCAGCCCCCCTCTTTCTTCATCTCGAGGGGAGGGTGAGGGAGGGGACCCTCTCCTTGAGCTTTCCAGCACCCTTCTCCTCGCTCCCTTGTCTAGAGCAACAACATGGAAGGCAGGAAAAGCTTTGCCTCTGCCCTGTTGCACCAGCCGCTCTCTATACCAGCCCCAGTCAACAAACCAACAGCATGGGAGTCTTACTTACTCCAAGAACTGAAGAAACTCCAAGGAGGAATGGAAGCAATGAAGCAGGAAATTAATAAGAAAGATGAACAAATAGCCAGATTGCAACAAAAGCTTGATGAAACACAAGAAAACAGCCAGCAAACAGGAGCTGAATCAACAAATAAAGTCGACTTGGCAACACAATTATCCGAGGTAAAACTATCCAGCTCTACACATTTTTCAAAAGAAGTAATGTCTGTGGTAAAGGAGCAGGAATTGGTGGACAGCAACAAGAAAGTTATCAGGATTGGAGGCCTCCCCCTAGGATGGGACAGAGAGGACATCGCACACGAGTTAAAAGATGACTGCATCCTTGAAACAGAAGTACTAGAAGCACAACTAACCAAGGTGGTCCCCTTCATCAATCTAGGGTCTCCGGTCTTCATCACACCCAAAGGAACTCAGGCAAGGGTAAGCTATTTTGACATGTCAGATAAGATAGCTGTCATGAAGCAAGCAAAGTCACTACAAGGTACTAAAGTATGGATAGCTGATGAACTCACCCCACTCCAACTTAAAAACCGACCAGCAGAGTTAACTAAAGTCAGAGAAGCCAGGAAGAATGGAAAGTGGGCAGTATACAGAGGCGGTCAAGCTATTATCAGAGATTTCCATACCCATACCACATAGGAAGAAACAGCTATCTCACTCATTTGTAATATATATTGATGTAATTTTGAAACTCTTATGAGTCATAAGAGTGCTTTGGAAGCCACATCCCCCCTTTTATTTTGATTTTTCCGTTTTATTATAGCCCCTTGAGGGCTTCCCCCCAAGTGGAATGTAATGTTTTGATGTACCTGATCGGTCCCATAGGTCGACTTCGGCCTCCCGTGGACGTTAATATATCTCTCTTTCTTTCTCTCTCTCTCTCTCTCTCTCTCTCTCTCTCTCTCTCTCTCTCTCTCTCTCTCTCTCTCTCTCTCTCTCTCTCTCTCTCTCTCTCTCTCTCTCTCTCTCTCTCTCTCTCTCTCTCTCTCTCTCTCTCTCTCTCTCTCGACCCCCAGTCCGGAGAGCCAATCCACATCAGAGAGAGATTCAGGCGATTCACGCACGCCATGACATGGAGATACAGAGACGTCAGCAGCGCACCCCTATCGATTTGGATGCTCAGAGCATTTTGAGGATCGCCATGATGCCTTACCCACCGATGCATTATATCCTACACCCACTCCAGGCATTTAGTGGGTTGTGATACCATCGAGCCTCCCCTCCCTATGCATATCATATTTGTATCTCACCCATTGAGCATATAGAGTGCATACCCATAGCACCCCACACCCTTGATGCCAGTTACTATCCACTCCTTTTATACCCGTTTGCGGTACTCACACTTTATTTTCCCTTTCGGATCAGAGTGGATTGGATCATACTGATGTATATGTTTTGTCTCATAGGCCGATTTTGGCCTCTAATAGACGTTAAAAAGTATTTCTCTACTATTGATCACATCTTCATTCTGCGCTGCCTCATTGATGGGGCAAGGATGCGGAAGAAGAGGCTATATTGCTGCTTTGTGGACTTCCGCAAAGCTTTTGATACAGTGCCGCGAGAGAGGCTCTTCCTACGCCTCCAGAACTTGGGAGTACCATCAGGGATGATTTGGGCCATCTATGCACTCTATGAGCAGGTGACTGGGAGGGTACAGTGTCAAGGAGGTATGTCTGAGGCCATTGCTAGCACCATCGGTGTCAAGCAAGGCTGGCCACTCTCTCCCACTCTATTTGGTCTCTACATTGACGAGATTGAGGACTACATTCTCCGAGCTGGAGGAGAGGGTGCAGACGTCGCACGTACACATGTCACACATTCTATTATATGCCGATGAAATTGTCTTGATTTCAGAGTCACCCGAGGGATTACAGCGCCACCTTGAGGCCCTGGATGAGTTTTGTACACAGAGGGGCTTGACAGTAAACCTTGGCAAGACCAAGGTCATGATCTTCCACACCTCCCCCGTGGTGAGGAATGGAGCAGGATTCAGAGCTGGTGGTGGACAGATTGAGGTGGTCACTTCCTATGTCTATCTCGGAGTCACATTCACGAGCTTGCCTGGCCCCTTCAGCATGAGACAGGCAGCCACCGATAGACTCACACGCGGATATGCAGCTTTAGCCATGTTAGAGCGGAGATGTCACCAAGCACACTTCCAGGAGCCCCGCACAAAGGGGTGGCTATTTGACACACTGGTCAGACCAGCTATGATGTATGCTGCGACGGTTTGGGCCCCAGGCCTCACAGTCACCCAGTGGAGTGCGATCGAGAGGCCACAGGTACGTATGATCTCACGGTTATTTCGTGGGAAACAGTCGGTGCCACATGACATCATCAGGGCAGAGCTAGCTGCACCACCCATGGCAGTAGAGGCAAAATTCCAGACTATCTGCTTTATTCAGAGGATTAGGGACCTCCGTACAGATAGACTCACACATAGAGCTCTTGAGGCATCTATACAGATATCAGAGTCAGGATATGAGAGAGCTTGGTACACTCAGGTTAGAGTCTGGTTTGATAGTCATGGACTTGATACGGACAGATTGCCGCCTTTTCAGTATGACCCAGACTCACCTCACATCCACCTCTCTCGTTGTGAGAGGAATGTTGTGCTCAGACAGGATCTCTGGCAGCTCTACATTAGTCAGACATGGCACACACCACACATGGGATCGAGACTATCGCACTATCGAGACCAGTTCTTAGACATACTAGCAGACGGTTTCATCCAGCGACCACGCTACATGGATACTCACATGCCTCATAGCTCGAGGGTAGCGATTGGCAAGCTCAGGGTCTCATCACACAGACTCGAGATTGAGACGGGCAGAGCCGCAGACATTCCCAGAGAGGAGCGGATATGCAGAGTATGCAGAGTAGAGATGGAGGATGAGGAGCACTTTGTATGCAGATGTAGTGCATATGATGGCATCAGAGGCAGATACGAGACTCTGTTTGCAGGGCAGCCCACCCTCCAAGAGATCATGGACTCTAGAGACCAGCGACAGCTCGGGCGATTCTTACTAGAGATACAGAGTCAGAGACATTCCCTACTCCAGCCTACTGTAGCACTCCATACAGGAGGGAGACAGAGTCAGCTCACTGACTTCTTTATTCCACGACGTGATGCAGCCCTTCCCCCCTCAACCCACACACCGAGCGGGGTGACTCTTCAGCAGGCTCAGATTTCTCGAGCTAGGAGACGACCCCGTGCTATAGGATATCGGGCCCCGAGACTTCACCGACACCAGATTGCAGAGATCCACGCTTGTGACCATCGCGCCATGGAGGAGAGACGATCCCAGATGATGGCCGATCCCGTTGCAGCCATCAGGGTGGCCCTGACTCCACCTCCACCTATGTATCACATCTCACACCCACCCACTAGCACAGGATGGAGCTAGTTAGTCGTTTCATATGCATTCTCATGGTTGTTGTACTACCCTTTTGCATATAGACTATCATAGATATCGCACTCCATACACCCCCCCCCCCCCCCCGCCATTTTCATGGGTATCCCCACATGCATACTACGGAGATCTATATCAGCTTAACCAGTTTCTTTTCAGCACTTTTATCTTTTCTGATTGACAGAAGATACACCCATGTACATCGATTTGTCTGATAGGCCGAGTTCGGCCTCCTAATAGACGTAAAACTCTCTCTCTCTCTCTCTCTCTCTCTCTCTCTCTCTCTCTCTCTCTCTCTCTCTCTCTCTCTCTCTCTCTCTCTCTCTCTCTCTCTCTCTCTCTCTCTCTCTCTCTCTCTCTCTCTCTCTCTGAGACCACCACCGATGTACCACATACTACACCCACCTCCCCCCATCACGAGTAGCTAGGGTTTTTCACTCACTCATATTATGGATCCCCATGTATTAGGTGGCCACTGCTGAGTCAGAGCCACGTCTCCCGAGGCTTTCACCAACCCTAGATAGGTTTGTGTTTAGTTCATTTCATTTTCTACACATGGTTACTACACTTGAACATGGTTAGTGTCTCATAGGCCAGGTTTGGCCTCCAGAAGACGTTAATATGACTTTCTTTCTTTCTTTCTTTCTCATAGGCCATGTTATCAGATACCCAACATACTTAGACCTACGAGCACACTTCCAGATAGCGGAGTCACTCCAGTTGTGCATGACTATGGGAGACCAGCGACGCTTGAGACGCTTTCTCACAGCAGCATACGAGAGGCGAGAGCGGTCACTACAGCCCACACATCAGCCACGGGTGAGTACCAAGCAGACCATTACCCAGTTCTTTCAGCGAACTGAGGTTTATCAGAGAGGTCCATCTATAGGGCTCACACTCCACCAGGCAGAAGCACAGAGAGCACCGCGCCGACCACGCATGGGAAGATATCGTCGACAGCGACTATATCATGAGGATATCTCACGCATCAAGACAGCCTACGACCACATGATGGAGCGTCGACGTACATCCACCCCTTGGGTTGTCTTCCTTCAGGACGCACTGAGGAGCCCCGCACAAAGGGGTGGCTCTTTGACACTTTGGTTACGCTAGCGCTCATGTATGGGGCAGCCATATGGGGACCAGGATTAGCTACATCAATATGGAGAGCATTAGAGAGGCCACAGATCCTCATGATTGCAAGACTGATCCGCAGCAAGCCTTCAGTACCGTAGGATATCATTAGAGCAGAGCTCGCTGCACCACCGATGCTAGTTGAGGCACTATTCCAGACAGTATGCCTATTACACAGACTTCGGAGCATGGATACAGAGCGCATTGCTTATCGTGCTTTCGAGGCATCACGTGATATGGCATTAGCAGGCGACACCTCCTCATGGTATGCACAGACACGAGACTGTGCTTGCCCACCATGGCTTTGACATAGACAGGATACCACCACTACAGTACGACTCTCATGCACCCACCTACTCGCTCTCTCATCAAGAGAGGAATAGGATCATTTGTCAGGAGATATGGCATACATACATACAGAGGACATGGGTGAGCCCTAGGGGTACATTGCCACTGAAAATGCTCTACTACCGCGAGCATTTTCTACATATATCGGGCACGGGCTTCATCGAGATTCCGAGATACATGAAGACCTACCTTCCCCACCACCTACGAGTCGTCATTGGGCAGCTCCAAGTTTCATCACATCAGCTCGAGATTGAGAGGGGTCGGTCCAGGGGAGTCCCCCGTGAGGAGAGGTGGTGCCCAGTATGCCAGACAGAGGTAGAGAGTGAGGAGCATTTTGTTATCAGATGTCCAGCATACTTAGACCTACGAGCACAGTTCCGGATCGAGGAGTCATTCCAGTTGTGCATGACTATGGGAGACTAGAGACGCTTGGGACGCTTTCTCATAGCAGCATACGAGAGGCGAGAGCGGTCACTAAAGCCCATACATCAGCCACGGGTGAGTACCAAGCAGACCATTACGCAGTTCTTTCAGCGAGTTGAGCTACATCAAAGAGGTCCATCTATAGGGCTCACGCTACACCAGGAAGCAACACAGAGAGCACGGCGCCGACCACGTATGGGCGGATATCGTCAACCACGACTATATCGGGAGGATATCTCACGCATCAGGATTGCCTACGACCACATGATGGAGCATAGGCGTACCACCAACCCCTGGGTTGTCTTCCTTCAAGAGGCACTCAGACCACCACCGATGTACCACATACTACACCCACCTCCACCCATCACTTGTAGCTAGGGCGTTTTAGTCACATTTTGGATCCCCCCATGTATTAGGTGGCCACTATCTGCAGAGTCAAAGCCACGTCCCCCTAGCCTTTTCCAGCCCTATATAGCTTTGTGTAGGGATATACTTTTTATTTCATTTTATCTTCTACACAGGGTTACTACACTTGTACATGGTTTTTGTCTCATAGGCCAAGTTTGGCCTCCAGAAGACATTAATAGGACTTTCTTTCTTTCTTTCTTTCTTTCTCTCTCTCTCTCTCTCTCTCTCTCTCTCTCTCTCTCTCTCTCTCTCTCTCTCTCTCTCTCTCTCTCTCTCTCTCTCTCTCTCTCTCTCTCTCTCTCTCTCTCTCTCTCTCTCTCTCTCTCTCTCTCTCTCTCTCTCTCTCTCTCTCTCTCTCTCTCCCTCTCCCTCTCTCTCTCTCTCTCTCTCTCTCTCTCTCTCTCTCTCTCTCTCTCTCTCTCTCTCTCTCTCTCTCTCTCTCTCTCTCTCTCTCTATCATATGTTTACTTGGGGGTGACATTTACAGCAGCATCAGGGGTCTTCTCTATGGCTCAGGCAGCCCGTGACCGCATCACACGTGGGTACGCAGCACTAGCTTTGATGGAGAGACAGTGCCACCAGGCATATTTTCAGGAACCCCGCACAAAGGGGTGGCTCTTTGACACTTTGGTTACGCTAGCGCTCATGTATGGGGCAGCCATATGGGGACCAAGATTAGCTACATCAGTATGGACAGCATTAGAGAGGCCACAGATCCTCATGATTGCCAGACTTATCCGCAGCAAACCTTCAGTACCACATGATATCATTAGAGAAGAGCTCGCTGCACCACCGATGCTAGTTGAGGCACTATTCCAGACAGTATGCCTATTACACAGACTTCGGAGCATGGATACAGAGCGCATTGCTTATCGTGCTTTCGAGGCAGCACGTGATATGGCATTAGCAGGCGACACCTCCTCATGGTATGCACAGACACAAGACTGGCTTGCCCACCATGGCTTTGACATAGACAGGCTACCACCACTACAGTACGACTCTCATGCACCCACCTACTCGCTCTCTCATCAAGAGAGGAATAGGATCATTCGTCAGGAGATATGGCATACATACATACAGAGGACATGGGTGAGCCCTAGGGGTACATTGCCACCGAAAATGCTCTACTACCGCGAGCATTTTCTACATATATCGGGCACGGGCTTCATCGAGATTCCGAGATACATACAGATCTACCTTCCCCACCACCTACGAGTCGTCATTGGGAAGCTCCGGGTTTCATCACATCAGCTCGAGATCGAGAGGGGTCGGTCCAAGGGAGTCCCCCGTGAGGAGAGGTGGTGCCGAGTATGCCAGACAAAGGTAGAGAGTGAGGAGCATTTTGTTATCAGATGTCCAGCATACTTAGACCTACGAGCACAGTTCCAGATCGAGGAGTCATTCCAGCTATGCATGACTATGGGAGACCAGAGACGCTTGGGACGCTTTCTCACAGAAGCATACGAGAGGCGAGAGCGGTCACTACAGCCCATACATCAGCCACGGGTGAGTACCACGCAGACCATTACCCAGTTCTTTCAGCGAGTTGAGCTACATCAGAGAGGTCCATCTATAGGGCTCACGCTCCACCAGGCAGCAACACAGAGAGCACAGCGCCGACCACGCATGGGCGGATATCGTCAACCACGACTATATCAGGAGGATATCTCACGCATCAGGATTGCCTACGACCACATGATGGAGCATAGGCGTACCACCACCCCCTTGGTTGTCTTCCTTCAGGAGGCACTCAGACCACCACCGATGTACCACATACTACACCCACCTCCACCCATCACGAGTAGCTAGGGCGTTCTACTCACATTTTGGATCCCCCATGTATTAGGTGGCCACTATCTGCAGAGTCAGAGCCACGTCTCCCCACCCTTTTCCAACCCTATATAGCTTTGTGTAGCGATATACTTTTTATTTCATTTTATCTTCTACACACGGTTACTACACTTGTACATGGTTTTTGTCTCATAGGCCAAGTTTGGCCTCCAGAAGACGTACTTGCTTCCCTCATGGGGGAGGTGAGAGCACAATCGACTACATTTTGGGTACCACCTCTGGAGCTTCACTCATCCCCTCACTTAGTATTGGACGACGTCCACTTGGTGCTGACCATACATTTATCACACTCACACTCTCATCTCCGATTCCATTAGACCCTCCCTCACCCACTGAGACACATACCACGATACACTTCACACACGAGCTCTCACACGTTTATGCACACCATTTACACACTCGCCTACTCTCCCTCGATCCACTCTCACCTTTGGACACACTTACATCCCAGATCATCACCATCCTACAAGACTGTGCTCTCCACAGCTTCCCACACCGCACACATAGGCACCCTCCACGCAGAGGATCCATGCCCCAGAACCGTTCCTATGATGCAGATTGTCGTGAGCTACGGAAGCAGCCCCAGATTTTAGAGCATAGGGGAGATATAACACACACAGAGGCACAGCGTCGCATGCACAGCCTTACTCGCCACAAACGGCGAGATTGGGAGGAGAGACAGTATTGGGATATTTACCATTTGCTCAGGAGTCGAGACACTGGAGTGGCATGGCGACATTTGAGAGAGAGGAGAAAGCATACACCTATCCGAGAGCCTAGCACTTGGCATAGCTATGCACAGAGTCTATACGAGATCCCAGACCAGCCCCCCATCCCCAGACCGCAGAGCTCACGTCCTACTACCTCTGACTTCTTCACACCCACTATGGTGGGACGCGCTATTGCCCGGCTACAGCATGGAAGGGCCCATGACCATTTCGGTTTACAGGCAGAGCACCTCATCTATGGAGGCACGACTCTCGCACCGCTCATTGCCCACCTCTTCAACCGTGCATTGGTTGAAGGGTTCCAAGACTCATGGACTGAGCACACCATAGTGCCCATTCATAAGTCAGGTGATACTATGGATCCAGCTACATACCGGACGATCATGATTGGTCCTATATTGGCCAAGTTATATGGGAAAGTACTAGAGACAGAGTTGAGTACTCTCGCTGAGAGGAAGGGTATCAGGGCTCCAAGACAGGAAGGTTTAAGACGAGATTACTCTACTATTGACCACATCTTCGCTCTGTGATGCCTGATTGACCAGGCAAGGGTGAGAAAGAGGAGATTATACTGTTGCTCTGTGGACTTCCGCAAAGCATTTGACACTGTTCCCAGGGACCGACTCTTCAGACGACCACTTGATATTGGAGCTCCGGAGGAGATGATATGGGGGATCTACGCCTTATACGAGAGAGTATCTGGTAGAATTAGATGCCCTGGGGGCTTATCTGATCCACTTGCTAGCACTATCGGGGTGAAGCAAGGATGCCCTCTTTCACCCACCCTCTTTGGTCTCTACATTGATGAGATAGTGGACTTCATACAGCAGCAGGGGGGAGATGGCATTGAGGTACGGGGAGCCACTGTCCATATTCTTTTATACGCTAATGATATTGTATTGGTTTCAGAGTCTGCAGAAGGTCTACAGCATCATCTACATGGCCTAGATGACTTTTGAAGACACAGAGGGTTATCTGTGAACCTTGGTAAAACCAAGGTCATGATCTTTCATACATCTGCACAGGTACGCAGACATAGTTTGTTCACAACAGGAGGTGGACCGATCCAGGTGGTCGGATCATATGTTTACTTGGGAGTGACATTTACAGCAGCATCAGGGGTCTTCTCTATGTCTCAGGAAGCTCGTGACCGCATCACACGTGGGTACGCAGCACTAGCTTTGATGGAGAGACAATGCCACAAGGCCTATTTTCAGGAGCCCCGCACAAAGGGGTGGCTCTCTGACACTTTGGTTACGCCAACGCTCATGTATGGGGCAGCCATTTGGGGGTCGGGATTAGCTACATGAGTATGGACAGCATTAGAGAGGCCACAGATCCTCATGATTGCCAGATTTATCCGAAGCAAGCCTTCAGTACCGCATGATATCATTAGAGCAGAGCTCGCTGCACCACCGATGCTAGTTGAGGCACTGTTCGAGACAGTATGCCTAGCACACAGACTTCGGAGCATGGATACAGAGAGCATTGCTTATCGTGCTCTCAAGGCATCACGTGATATGGCATTAGCAAGCGACACCTCTTCATGGTACGCACAGACACGAGACTGGCTAGCCCACCATGGCTTTGACATAGACAGGCTACCACCACTACAGTACGACTCACATGCACCCACCTACTCGCTCTCTCATCAAGAGAGGAATAGGGTCATTCGTCAGGAGATATGGCAAACATACATACAAAGGACATGGGTGAGCCCTAGGGATACATTGCCATCGAAAATGCGCTATTACCGCGAGCATTTTCTACATAGCAAACATATTTTCCCCACCACCTCCGAGTCGTCATTGGGCAGCTCCGGGTCTCATCACATCAGCTCGAGATTGAGAGGGGTCGGTCCAAGGGAGTCCCCCATGAGGAGAGGTGGTGCCCAATATGACAGACAGAGGTAGAGAGTGAGGAGCATTTTGTTATCAAATGCCGAGCATACTTAGACCTACGAGCACAGTTCGAGCTAGAGGAGGCACTCCAGTTGTGCATGACCATGGGAGACCAGCAACACTTGGGGCGCTGCCTCGCAGCAGCATACGAGAGGGGAGAGCGGTCACTACAGCCCACACATCAGCCACGAGTGAGTACCCAGCAGACCATTACCCAGTTCTTTCAGCGAGCGGAGCTAGATCAGAGAGGTCCTTCTAGAGGGCTCACACTCCACCAGGCAGCAACACAGAGAGCACGACGCCGACCACGCATGGTAGGATATCATCGACCGCGACTATATCAGGAGGATATCTCACGCATCAGGACAGCCTATGACCACATGATGGAGCATAGGCGTTCCACCACCCCCTGGGTTGTCTTTCTTCAGGAGGCACTCAGACCACCTCCGATGTACCACATACTACACCCACCTCCCCCCATCACCAGTAGCTAGGGTGTTTTGCTCACTCATATTATGGATCCCCCTGTATTAGGTGGCCACTATCTGCTAAGTCAGAGCCACTTCTCCCCAGCCTTTTACCAACCCTTGATAGCTTTGTGTTTATTTCATTTCATTTTCTACACATGGTTACTACACTTGTACATGGCTTTTGTCTCATAGGCCAAGTTTGGCCTCCGAAAGACGTTAATATGACTTTCTCTCTCTCTCTCTCTCTCTCTCTCTCTCTCTCTCTCTCTCTCTCTCTCTCTCTCTCTCTCTCTCTCTCTCTCTCTCTCTCTCTCTCTCTCTCTCTCTCTCCCTCCCTCCCTCTCTCTCTCTCTCTCTCTCTCTCTCTCTCTCTCTCTCTCTCTCTCTCTCTCTCTCTCTCTCTCTCTCTCTCTCTCTCTCTCTCTCTCTCTCTCTCTCTCTCTCTCTCTCTCTCTCTCTCTCCCCCCCCATCAATCTTGTGCGCAATCATCAAAAAGACCATTCAGCGAACTCAACAATACTAAACCCTCATAAATTTTGGACGATTTTTTGAATAAAAATCGTTATTTACGATTTAAATCACCGCTATAATTTTTACGATTTTTTTTTTTTTTTAATCGTACGATTTTTTTCACTATGGCTCTCTCATATCATGGATTGAGAGGAGTTAAGCTCCATAAGGAGGTTAAATGTATTGTGGATGACCTCTTAAAGATGAGAGAAAAGTGGGAAAAATTTGGATGCAGTATTATTTGCGATGGTTGGTCTGAAAGCAAGAATAGACGAATCATCAATGTGATGGTATCATGCATCTATAGCAGTGTCTTTCTAAAATCTATGGATACCTCATACGAGGTAAAATCTGGAGAGTCTATTTTTGAGATACTAAAAGTGTTGGAGTTTGAGGTATGTGGAAGCACGCAAACAGCACAAGGAAGAAGAAAAAGCTTGGAGCACAACACACAATACTGAATGTATTACCAAGAGAATGTTCAAAGATAAGTGACATGTTAGGGTTATAAACGTATATACAAGAAGGGGGAAAAAACCTCCTAAAGAGGGAAAAAAGTGCCCCGACACTCCTAGTGTATTCACACACATCACTACCTAAATATATCAACAAATCCCCCTCGGAGTGATGTTGTGAACAAGGAGCTTGCACTCATGTAGAAGGAAGTGCCAAGCTATGTGGAATCAATCCACAAAAGGAAGTAAGCCCAAAGCTTTGCGGAAAGCTTCAAACTTCTCCTTAGGCAGAGCCTTTCTAAAAAGGTATGCAATGATCTCCTCCGTGGGCACGGCCAAACTGATCTCTCCAGCACAGAACCTCTCCCTCACATAATGATAGTGCACCTCAATGTGCTTAGTGCGAGCCTTTCTAAAAAGGTATGCAATGTTCTCCTTTGTGGGCACATAGGCCAAACTGATCTCTCCAGCACAGAACCTCTCCCTCACATAATGATAGTGCACCTCAATGTGCTTAGTGCGAGCATGGAAGTAAGGGTTCCTCGCAACCGCTAATGCACTCTGATTGTTGTCAAGATGGTGGTGGTAGAAGACTGACCAACACCCAAATCAGCCATAAGGCATCTGAGCCACATACACTCAACAATCACTGTGAAAGTTTCCTTATACTCAGCCTCACAACTAGAAGTGGCTAGAGTAGGCTGCTTCTTGCTCAACCAAGATATGCATGAGCTACCAAGCATGAAGCCAAAACCACTGGTAGACAAACGAATGTCATAGCAACTAGCCCAATCATAGTCACAAAAAGCATGTGAATCTAGCGGTAGTGATCCCGCCTTGGGATAAAACAATCCAAGTAGTCGGGTACCACTCAAGTAGCAAAAGATGCGCTTAACCGCCTTCCAATGCTTGACACCAATGCATAAACCTGCTCATCTGTGAGACAACAAACTGAATATCTGACCGAGTAATGCATAAGTAAGTCAAGCATCCAACATCCTCCTGATAGAGAACAACATCAGACGCTGGAGAATGCATCTCCAGCATGATGAAGACTCAAGTGTAAACCTGTCTCCATAGGAGTGGCAATAGGTTTGCAGTCTTCAAGACCAGAACACTGCAATAATGTGTCAATATATTTTGCTTGACACAAAGCTAGTCTTCCATCAATTTGCATAAACCGAATGTCTAAATAATGATGCAAGTGCCCCAAATCTGACATCTCAAATGAGGCATGAAAATCAGCCTTAAAATCAGCAATATGCTTCTCATTAGGACCAATGAGAAGCATGTCATCAACAGAGACAACAATGATCAGAAGCACATCATTTGCACGCTTAATGTGTAAGGTGTTCTCAGTTGGATTGTTCTCAAAACCATGTGCAATCAAGTAGGCATGTATCACATGGTTCTTGTTTCAAACCATATAGTGCCTTTTTCAACTTGCACACTTTGTTTCATGCCCTTTCTGCACAAAACCATAGGGCTAAAAAACATATACTTCTTCATGCAAATCACCATTCAAAAATGCAGTTTTGATGTCCAACTGATGTAGGTTCCAACCATTATGAGCTACAAGTGTACAGATGCTACAAAGAGTAGTCATTCTGCATGTAGGTGCAAAGGTCTCATCAAAATCAATGCCTCTTTCTTCAACATAACCTTTTGCAACAAGCCTAGCCTTATACCTGTCAACTATTCCATCCGGCTTACGCTTCAACTTGTACACCCACTTAGTGCCAATGGCCTTCTTGCCGGGAGGCAAGTCACATAAAGGTAAAGACCAGATACCATTTTTCATAATAGCATCATATTCTGATTGCAAAGCAACCATCCAATTTTCAAAATTTTGTGCTTCATCAAACAACATAGGCTCATTCTCATCACAAAGGCTAGAGGCAACCATAGCATAGCAATCTGATGCAAAAGAAGCACTCTGAGAGCCTGAACGAGTACGATATGACAGAGGTGCATCTAGTTTACTATCTCGCAAAGATTGCACCAACCATTTAGGCATAGTTTCTGCCTCCTCTATATCAATTCTCTCATCAATAAGTGCATCATGTAAATCTGCATCAGAATGGAATGATCTACATCATCATGTGAAACTTGTAAAGGCTGAGAAATTGCCTCATTTGGACAAGCACTAAACTGTCCACCTCTAAAAAAGGAAGCAAAGTATCATACACATCTTTGGAACTAATTGATGTCTCCTTAGTACATGAAAGTAATGGCTGAATAGCATCTTCCACAAAAACAACATCACGGTTAACCAAAAATGTGTTTAGTCAGTGGAAGATACAAATGATAGCCTTTGCTTTTAGAACACAGAACAAAAATACATTTCCCTGCTTTATCATCCAATTTCTTGTGTTGTTGTTCAGGCACTAATGCATATGCCAAACCACCAAAGACACGCACGTGAGCAACAAATGACTTGCGACCATGCTAAGCCTCATATGGAATGATAGACTTCAATGCTTTAGTGGGATGCCTGTTAAGTACATATGTTGCACACATAACAGCCTCAAGCCAAAAACTATGTGGTAAAGCCTAACTCTTGACCATAGACCTCATCTTCTCCGTGAGTGACATTTTCTTCCTTCTAACAAATCCATTCAGTTGAGGTGTATACGACACTATACATTGATGTTTAATCCCATGTTCAGCCAGAAATGCATTAAAATCAGAAAACATATATCCTCCCCTCGATCGGAACACAGGGTGCCCATTTTACATGCTGACAGATTTTCAGTCAAAACCAAAAACAGTTTGAAGCACATAAATACTTCGGACTTTGCTTTCAGTGGATATACCCATGCATGCCTAGAAAAATCATCAATGAAAGTCACAAAGTAAAGATATTTCCCAAAAGAAGACGTTTGCATAAGACCACAAACATCATTGTAAACAAACTGTAAGTTCTGAGTAGCTCATATTGAACCATCTTTTGGGAAGGAGGAACACTTCATTTGCCCAAAATAAAGCCTTCACAGACATGTTTACCAGGTGTCTCAAGTTTGGGTGTAGCAAACTAGCAAAATTCACATGACCATAGCATGCATTCCAAAGCTTTGCATCTGACATAGCCTGAGAATCTTGAATTGCACATGTTGAATCATTCACAGATTTTGCATAATCTATGAGCTTATAGAGCCAACAACATAAAATGCCAGAAGCAATGATGATATATCCATTTGACAGATGATGAATTGTACAACTGTCATCAATAAATTTGACAACCAAGCCAATCTTGGCTAATGCTAAAACTGATAACAAATTTTTCTTGATCCCTGGCATAAATAATGCATCCGACAATGTAAAAGAACTACTATCCGCAGTAGTCAAAATGATCTTACCAACTCCCATGACAGGATAAGAGGAGTTGTTGGTGCATGGACAGTATTCATTATAGGGGCAAGCTGATGTGAAGTGAAGAAGCTTCACTCCGAGGTAATATGTTTGGTTACCCCACTATCAAAGTACCAAACATCCGAGTCTACTACAGACATACACTGTTTATGAGAAGATGGGTCATAGCTACAAATAGTAGTAAACTCCCATTCTTCATTCTGCACAAGATTTCCCGATTCTGATTTGGGTGTAGAAGCTTCTGCAACAACCATTCCAGACTCTCTTTTCTTTGCCTCTTTTGTAGCCAGTTTTGGACAACTCTTTATGACATGATCATTCCCTTTACGGTATTTGCAAAACAATTTCTGCTTTTATGTTTTCTTCTCGTCTCTATCATCCTTCTTTGATTATGCAGATTTAGCATATTCCTGCGTACTAGTAGATTGAGCTCCATTTATGTTTTGCTCTTTTGACTACGCAGGAAAGCTTGATTTGCAACACACATAATGGACTTGTTCCGCCTAGACTGATCGTCCTGCAACAAAACAAAGACTAACTCCTCAAATGTTAAGGCATTTGGATTGTCTTTCATCATCAATCATAGAGTAGAAGCAAAACTCTGATATGAATCCGGAAGACCATTCAGAACAGTTTGCACAAGTGAACTATCAGGCAAGAGTTCATCAACAGAAATCAACTCCTCCTTCAAATCTTTTATCTTTATCAAAAAATTGTCCATGGAATCTCCTTCATTCATATACTAACTCTCCAACTATTTTCGGAGGTAAGCAACATGAGCCTCATTCTTGGTATAAAGTGGTAAGTGTATCCCAAGCATCCTTTGTTGTTTTGTAGGAGTGAATGTGAGAAATAATGGCACTTTTGGCAAACAAGGCTATCAATGCATGTGCCTAAGCATCTTTGCCATCCCAACGAAGTTGCTCTACAGTAAGTGGAGCAAGAACCGAAGCACAAAGAGGAATCTGAGGAATATCACCATCTTCAATGCCATCTGCATAAGCTTCAGTAACTGTATTTGCAAGTGTAATAGGACGTTTTTTAACCCCCTACACAATATTACACAGTCCTTTTGCAACCAATACATGACGCATCATATAAGCCCATAATGGGTAATTGGTACTATCCAACTTATCCTCAAGAGCCAACATACGGAATACATCACTGCTTTCAGGCATGGCTACTGACTAAAATATCCTGATGCAGAAAAATGAATGTATCTCAAAAAGTTGAAATGAACTACCTTGTCGAGTTTTGCTACACTTGTAGGAGACTTCGAGGAGCTTATACTAGGGAACCGAAACCTGTATATCTTTGGAACAAAAAGATGAAATTGCATGTACAAACGCTACAATAGTGTGTTCGAAAGCCAAAACTAGCTTACATTGCAATTTCGACATATCAGAGGGAAGCAGTTTTGAAAGTATGCTCGCCAATTTTCGTGCAATTCTGAGACTGTGACCGAAGGGATGTCGACGATGCCCTAGATGAAGAAGCGACATGCTCTGATACCAATTATTGGAGTTTGAGGTCTTCGAAAGCACGCAAACAGCATGAGGAAGAAGAAGAAGCTTGGAGCACAACACACAATACTAAATGTATTACCGAGAGAATGTACAAAGATAAGTGACTCGTTAGGGTTATAGGCATTCCGAGGGAAAAAAACCTCCTAAAGAGGGAAAAGTGCCCCGATGGTCCTAGTGTGTTCGCACACATCACTACCTAAATATATCACAAAAAGATGCTATTTTGGATGTAGGTCCAAAAAATGTAGCGCAAATATGTATGGATAATGCTTCCAATTGTGTTGGAGCACGATACTTGGTGGAGCAACAATAGCCTCATATTTTTTATACGAGGTGCACATGCCATTGTTTAAATCTCCTATTTGAGGACATTG
>CM035415.1:189045931-189048431 GCA_020310875.1 Ceratopteris richardii
AACATCCATAGCTTCTAAGCAATGCTAATGCTGTGCTGCTGGAATCCATTTAATAAGAGCATCTACCAGGTCATAATGTATCACTACCTCAATCAATTTAATCATCCCATCATCCAATACCCTCATGTGAGCTGGTATCATAATCTATTTTGCTTGGCAGATGCATGAAAAATGGTATTCTTCATGAGAAACACTACACTCTAGCTGTCACATCAGAGCACAGGTCCTATTATGCAAACCAAAAATCTTTGATTAATCAAGCAACGAAATGCTTACTAGGAAAGCCTTGATGGCTAAATTACAATCTGCCTTAGTAGACGGCACTAATATCCTCTACAAACTAGATTACAATAGAACTCCACCTATCCAAGAGAAAATGGCACTCACTAGGCTTGCATGTATCCAAGTCACTCACCATTTCTAAATAATAGTATTCTTGCAACTTGAGTCATAGCATAAACAGTTACTTTGGATGCTCTTCAAACAATATAAGATGCACTTCACTGTTTTCCACTGTGTCTTGTGAATATTTGACATAAACCTACAAATTACTGCCACTACATAACCTGAAACATGTTTAATTGCAGCCACTGCATACATATGAAAAAGGTTAAGTTGAAGTATATTGGACATGCCACTCCTCTCATCACTTTGGTTCCATTTTTGGCTTTTGCACAGAATTAGCTTTACATAGATTTGCACATGATCATAATGGTACAAAGTGGACTCTGAACTTTCACACAAAATATGTGCACCTTAATCTTGTTCAAATAAGCTAAAATCCTTCACGAAGAATTTAGAGTTTGCGTATCACTCCGTACAATAACTAGTTATTGGATTTGATTGTGAAAATTTCAATTATGTATTTGTGGATGAAATGGATGATATTTCATGTCTGTTCTATCCATCCTGCGCAAGTGGCAAACTGCTTTGACTCTTAGTATGACTGAAGTAAATGGGATTAGTTAAGATTTATTGTCAAAAAATATAGAAGATGAATTCCCTGATACAGTTCCACACTTAGTGCCACCAAAATCCCTGATACACTTCCACATTTAGTGCTACAATAAACAACTAGATAAATTTCTGCTTTCTGGATGGATTTGCTTTCTGTTTTTCTGTTTTAGCCACCAACAGGCAATGAGATTGGTGTAGACTGAGTAAGTGTTTGAAGGAAAGTTTATGGAATCTAATAGGTCAAAATGAGGGACATCAATCACCTTGCTCAAGGAGAAAAAACTAACATCCTTCTACATGGAACATATGGGTCTCAATAAGAGCACTATAACATTATCATGAAGAACCCATATCCATTTATGAACAGGTTCCATGATGCAGAATACAGCATCATAGTCATCATGAGATCGCAGTGATGAATATTAAAACACTATCAAAGTTGCAACTGAAGTTAAGCTACTACTTACATTCAGACAATTATTTACCCACATAATAATCCAGGAAGTCCTAAGAGCTACTAGAAAGCTACTTGATATTTATGTTGTGCAAAATGTTGAAGATTAAAGTTTAGATTCAAAAATACCAAGATAAACCTCTTTATTCCAGCTTTCTTCACAGCATTTATGACATTGATACAACCGTCCTGCAAAATTATGTAACCAGACTCAGAAAATCATGACACTATCAAACAAAAGAATCAGGAAATGATGCTTCAAATTCATGAAAGGAAGTAAAAATTCTGACATTGTAACATGATTGAGAACTTCAATTGCTTCTGAGGTTCAATGATTGCACAAAGAATAAATAAATAAATAAACAAAAACCAAAAATCTATAAAGCAATAAGCATGTCAAATGACCTTATCAACTTCTGTATTCTTGGTTCCTCCCCCTAAACAAAAACACAACCGTTTTCAGCTTGATAACGACTCTATCGTAAACAATATGCATTTAAAATGCCAACTCTTACCAACTGTACAAACAACCGCATCGAAGGAATTCGATCCTAAAGCCTTCTCAATTGTTTTAGGATCCATCACATCTCCAATTGCTAGCATGGCCCCTAGACTTTCCACTTCAGTCCGAAATTTATCACCACGCTGAAAAGCAGTGACCCATGACCCAGCTTTTGCCAAAGCTCTCACAACTTCCATGCCTGTGCCACCTCCACCAACCACAAGAACTGCAGAAAGATACAGTATTTAAGATAACATTATCAGAAACTTTCCATCAGCAATGTCCATAGTATAGATGATGCAGACTACGAAATCCAGATAATAACCATCAAGACTCAAAGTACGTATTATAGAGAAGCATGTAAATGAGCAAGATCCATAAAGAAGTAAAAAAAAGAGGCAAATAATTGGGAAATCCAAGCACATTATAATAAAAGGTAGTGTCTATTATTACATCAAGCATAACAGAGATTAAATGACAATCTGAAAATGGGAGTTAAAATCCTTCCAGTCTTCAAATACGAAAATCAAACTATACTCATCACCTGTTGAGTTGTCGATAGTCATAGGCTCTTCAATCTGGCTTCT
>CM035415.1:189050931-189053431 GCA_020310875.1 Ceratopteris richardii
GTGTGTACATATATATATATATATATATATATATATATATATATATATATATATATATATATATATATATATATATATATATATATATATACATATATATATATATATATATATATGTGTATGTATGTATGTATGTATGTATGTCTCATATGTTTACTTGGGGGTGACATTTACAGCAGCATCACGGGTCTTCTCTATGGCTCAGGCAGCCCGTGACCGCATCACACGTGGGTACGCAGCACTAGCTTTGATGAAGAGACAATGCCACCAGGCATATTTTCAAGAGCCCCGCACAAAGGGGTGGCTCTTTGACACTTTGGTTACGCCAGCGCTCATGTATGGGGCAGCCATATGGGGACCAGGATTAGCTACATCAGTATGGACAGCATTAGAGAGGCCACAGATCCTCATGATTGCCAGACTTATCCGCAGCAAGCCTTCAGTACCACATGATATCATTAGAGCAGAGCTCGCTGCACCACCGATGCTAGTTGAGGCACTATTCCAGACAGTATGCCTATTACACAGACTTCGGAGCATGGATACAGAGCGCATTGCTTATCGTGCTTTCGAGGCATCACGTGATAATGGCATTAGCAGGCGACACCTCCTCATGGTATGCGCAGACACGAGACTGGCTTGCCCACCATGGCTTTGACATAGACAGGCTACCACCACTACAGTACGACTCTCATGCACCCACCTACTCGCTCTCTCATCAAGAGAGGAATAGGATCATTCGTCAGGAGATATGGCATACATACATACAGAGGACATGGATGAGCCCTAGGGGTACATTGCCACCGAAAATGCTCTACTACCGCGAGCATTTTCTACATATATCGGGAACGGGCTTCATCGAGATTCCGAGATACATGCAGATCTACCTTCCCCACCACCTACGAGTCCTCATTGGGCAGCTCCGGGTTTCATCACATCGGCTCGAGATTGAGAGGGGTCGGTCCAGGGGAGTCCCCCGTGAGGAGAGGTGGTGCCCAATATGCCAGACAGAGGTAGAGAGTGAGGAGCATTTTGTTATCAGATGTCAAGCATACTTAGACTTACAAGCACAGTTCCAGATCAAGGAGACATTCCAGCTGTGCATGACAATGGGAGACGAGAGACCCTTAGGACGCTTTCTCACAGCAGCATACGAGAGGCAAGAGCGGTCACTACAGCTCATACATCAGCCACGGGTGAGTACCCAGCAGACCATTACCCAGTTCTTTCAGCAAGTTGAGCTACATCAGAGAGGTCCATCTATAGGGCTCACCCTCCACCAGGCAGAAGCACAGAGAGCACGGCGCCGACCACACATGGGCGGATATCGTCAACCACGACTATATCAAGAGGATATCTCACGCATCAAGATTGCCTACAACCACATGATGGAGCATAGGCGTACCGCCACCCCCTGGGTTGTCTTCCTTCAGGAGGCACTCAGACCACCACCGATGTACCACATACTACACCCACCTCCACCCATCACCAGTAGCTAGGGCGTTTTACTCACATTTTGGATCCCCCCATGTATTAGGTGGCCACTATCTGCATATTAGGTGGCCACTATCTGCAGAGTCAGAGCCACGTCTTCCCAGCCTTTTCCAGCCCTGTATAGCTTTGTGTAGCGATATACTTTTTATTTCATTTTATCTTCTACACAGGGTTACTACACTTGTACATGGTTTTTGTCTCATAGGCCAAGTTTGGCCTCCAGAAGACGTTAATATGACTTTCTTTCTTTCTTTCTTTCTTTCTCTCTCTCTCTTACACCCGCCCACTAGCACAGGATGGAGCTAGTTAGTCGTTTCAGATGCATTCCCATGCTTGTTGTACTACCCCTTTGCATATAGACTGCCATAGATATCGCACTCCATACACCCCCCCCTTTCATGGGTATCTCCACACGCATTTCACAGAGATATGTATCAGCTTTACCAGTTTCTTTTTCAGCACTTTTATCTTCTCTGATAGACAGAAGATACACCCATGTACATCGATTTGTCTCATAGGCCGAGTTCGGCCTCCTAATAGACGTAAAAACACTTTCTTTCTTTCTTTCTCTCCCTCTCTCTCTCTCTCTCTCTCTCTCTCTCTCTCTCTCTCTCTCTCTCTCTCTCTCTCTCTCTCTCTCTCTCTCTCTCTCTCTCTCTCTCTCTCTCTCTCTCTCTCTCTCTCTCTCTCTCTCTCTCTCTCTCTTTCTTGTGATCATCGCGCCATGGAGGAGAGACGATCCCAGATGATGGCCGATCCCGTTGCAGCCATCAGGGTGGCCCTGACTCCACCTCCACCTATGTATCACATATTACATCCCACCCACTAGCACAGGATGGAGCTAGTTAGTCGTTTTAGATGCATTCTCATGGTTGTTGTACTACCCTTTTGCATATAGACTATCATAGATATAACACTCCATACACCCCCCACCACTTTCATGGGTATCCCCACATGCACACTACGGAGATCTATATCAGCTTAACCAGTTTCTTTTCAGCACTTT